>CATIWK010698260.1:0-10114 GCA_949634005.1 Mallotus japonicus | reverse complement strand
ATATATATATATATATATATATATATATATATATATATATATATATATATATATATATATATATTAATTATATCGGTTCGGTTCAAACTGAAATTTAAAAATTATAAACAAACCGAACTGAACCGAATAGGGTCGGTTCGGTTCGGTTCTCGATTCTCGGTTATTTTTGCCCACCCCTACTCACGATTGTGGTCACGATCATGAGTAGGACCATCACATGCTTATCATGATTGTGACATGTCTATCACGACTGTAAGGAGTGTCCTGGCAGTTTTGGGAAAATGAATTTTTGCATTGAATGGTCATCTCATTTCAAATCCAAAACATTTTTCCATGTCCTTAATCCCCAAGGATACATCCTAAGGTGAAAATTTTCACTTTCTCCTTTATAAATATCTCTCCCCTTTTCCTTTGGTTTTTACTTTCACTTTTTCTCCAATTTCTTTTAACATTCAAAGTGTTCTCTCTTCTCCTTCAAGTTTTTAAGAAACTCTTTTATTTTTCTCTATTTCTCTTCTTTATCCACCACTTCAATGGCACCCAAAAAGCCATCCAAAACTCTATCTTCATCTTAAGTTGTCTCCACTAGGAGAGTCACCAAGGAACAAACCCAAAAAATTCCATCCACCATTCTCCTATTTTTCAAATAAGATCAAGACAAGAACTCTTTCCTTTCAAAAAAGGAATATCATTCCATCAAGGTACATATTAAAGAGTACCTTGGAAAAGCTTGGTTGTTTTGAAGAGGTCAAGGCTCTACTTGAAAAGGTTGGGCTTTTTACTTTTGCTTTTACTTCCCCCCAACCTACCCTTTTTTGGTTGGTTGTAGAATTTCTCTCCTCCTACACTTTAAGAACCACATACTTTGATGACGATAATCCATACTTTAGTATGCGATTTAAACTTGGGGGAAGGGAAAGATTCATGACCTCTCTTGAATTTGATACCCTCTTTAGCTTTCCAAAAGAAGGGAATGTCCAAACCCATTCTATTTTTTTAACTCTTTTTGGGTCAAACATTATAAACCTCAAGCCTTTTCATTCCTTGCCGGCTATACTAAAGGTTCTTTGTTGAACTCTAAAGCTCTTTAGTACATCTATCATTTCCTAACCTACACCATCAATGCTAAAGGACAAAGCAATGAGGCCCTCTCCCTAGATGACCTTTTCATTCTACATTATATGGTGAATGATTACCTAATTGCTCTTAATCAATTTTTATAATGGAGATTGTGACTTTTAAATGTTATTGTCTCTAGTTCCATTTGTATTAGAGGCATTATCACCCAAATCGCCCAATTCTTTCAAATCAATCTTTCCTCCTTGATTCCATCCCTTCCATTTATCTTGATGAAACTTTTATTAAATATTTAAAATAATTTAAGAAAGTGAACAATATCTATGTGTGGAAGGATGAATGCCCTCAAGGTGGTAGAAATGATGAAATGGAGCAACTCTTTAAGGAGATTGAACTATTTGAAGCACAGAAGGAAGACATTAAAGACACTCCTCAAGAGACTCCCCCCACTCAACCATAAAGAAAAAGGTTGGGCAATTGTTTGATAGGATGTCCTTAATGGAATCCAAATTTAATGTCCGGTTCAATCAAGTAGACTCTCAAATTTCACATTTGCAATATGATATCCACTATGAGTACTAATGGGCTCCTTTGCCCCATCCACTACAAGTAAGAGGTGATCAAGGCGATGAAGGATCAAGTTAACCTTAGTT
This sequence comes from Mallotus japonicus, assembly GCA_949634005.1. Classification (NCBI taxonomy): domain Eukaryota; kingdom Viridiplantae; phylum Streptophyta; class Magnoliopsida; order Malpighiales; family Euphorbiaceae; genus Mallotus; species Mallotus japonicus. The sequence goes on along the minus strand of CATIWK010698260.1, from coordinate 8,384 downwards.
TTTCTATTCCAATGTGTTTTGTTTTATGTCTTTCTAATATTCTTATTTTATGTTTCTTTTTTATTTTTAATATCTTGCTCTAGCCCTTGGACTATATGTTCTTTTTTATAATTAATGAAAAATATGTTCTTTGTGTCTATCTCTTGCTTACTTCCTTCCTTTTTGCATTTTGACAAAAGGGGAAGAAAGTTGTGTATGTGCGTGCATACATGTGTGCATGATATTAAGATGTTATATTAAGTTTGAATGTACTGAATATAAATGTGCATAAATATGTTCATAAATGCAAATAAGTACTATCATGCAAAATTAATAATGATATGCAAACTAAATGTCATAATCACTTGAAATTTGAATTCAAAACTTGAACTTTAAACTCCTTCAAATTTGTGTACTTGTTAAGGGAGAGTTTATTTAAAATCATATGGACACATTAAGGGGAGTATTAATTTCACACACTTGCATAATTATTTTAATTATCTCACTCAAAATTGTTTGCCAAAATAAAAAAGTGGGAGATTATTGGCCATTTTCATGATCAAGGCTTAATCAACCATATTTTGATTTTAACAAACTTTATTTTGAGTTACTAATATGTGTATTTCAAGTGTGTATAAGCTAGGTTTAAGTTAGAAGCAATTTTAAGCAAATAATTTGAAATATAACACCTTAGAAGTGGTGCTCACGATCCTTATCACGATTATGAGCATCCCCACGAGAAAAAATTAAAAAATTATTTAAGAATTAGAAACTACACAGTGATGTTCACAGTCTTAATCATGACCATGATGATGTTCGTGATAAGAAGATCATGATCGTGATCAAAGGGATCATGATTGTGAGGCAAGTTACATGAATTTAGAAACCAGGTAGTGACCCTCAAGATCCAAATCATAATCATGATGAGTTGGATCACAAGCATGATCAATGTATCATGAGCATGACCATGACTGAAGATTAATAGGAGTAGTACACAGTGACCCTTACGAGCTGGATCACAATCGTGATGAATGAATCATGAGCTAATGTCACAAGCCTAAACAAGTGCAAGCCAAGTGAATTTTAAGTCCAGTGACTCTTATGATCCCATGTCACGATCGTGATTATCACACCTCGTCTCATGTAGCCCGAGATGAACATTTAAAACCAACCACTTGGTAAACCATTTAGTTTAGTCAAATTATATATTAATTATAGTTATACTTGCTAAAGGAATTAAAAACAATCTCTTAGAAATGTTTGATATTGTTCATGTAATGTATTTAGAAAATAAGAATTTTTTTACAATTTAATATATTTTTGACTAACAACTAAAGTATAATATAATTGAGTAATATAGGAAATCATATTTTTAAAACTAGATTGATATTAATGTTTGTATACTAAAAATATAAGAGTGATCATCATTAAGCATCATGAAACAAGTTACTAACAGTTGTTTTACATTGACTAGCCACCTTTAATTTTTACTTCAATACATTTTCATTTACAATATATATAGGAACAAGATTAAGAACAAAAAAATTCAAGGCTTCTTTGATAAGGATGTTGGCCAACCTTACTTTTAAACTTCTATTTATACTCACTCAGCTCTAATCACTAACTATCAAGCCCTGCTATCTTAAAAAGTTTAGAAAACAAGGTAAAATAAGTACAAAAATACTAAAAGAATAAATATTACAAGTAGAAATTAATTTATTTTAACTAAACATAATAAACTTTTCAAATTATAATACTAGAGTAATTAAAATTAAATTATAATCCACTTGAAATATCAAAGGCATTCTTGCTTTCAGACTTATACAAAGCTTAGCTAAGTAAAAAAAACATGCTTTTCAAGCATCAATGTAACCTTTCATAGGTATTAACTATCCTTATAACGAGCATCACAACATGGCCATAACATGCAGGCCATCACAAACTTACTCTCTAAGCGCACTTGAAGGCTAACCCTTCAACTACATTAGCACAGAACGACCCTTCTCCCTTCACTGTCATGTAATCAAATGCTCTATTATCTATTATGCAATAACAACCATCACAATCTTAAATGTGAATATATCACCTCAGCACATTCATATATCTCATATAAGGTGGTAATACATAAAACCAAATACCATTTACATTAATAAGTAAAAATAATGTTATAACATTTGTGGTCCAATAAGTATTCCAAATTAAACCATCTCTCATCATAATTCAAAGGAATGAAATTAAACTGATTATAAATTTAATCATATCATTAAATAACAAAAATAATTTCAAATCATATTGCAAACGAAGTATAAAGCAATAACACATTTAACTTGTGAACTTGAAACCATTGTTGTTTTAAAGCTTTCTTAAACAAGTAAATCAAGTAGTAACAAGCTAAGTTAAAACAATTCCAATACATCAATTCAGGTTCATGAAACAACATCAAAATGCGCAATTTATTTTTGATAAAAATTTCACTCGAATTTAATAACTATAAAGAAAGTTATAGTTGACGAAATACAATCAGCTCGATTACTCTAACAGATTGAGCAGTAAAAAGTATAGCCTCATTAGACAATAATACATGTAGAATTAGCTCTAATTCAAATCTACAAAGTTACAAAGGACTCTTGAAAGTTTTCTTATAATTAAAGCAATCTTAATTTGGAGTTTTTTTTAGCTCAATTTATGATCAAAACACAGAGACTAAAACATTAAGAATTCAGAATGCGAAATCTGCAACTTGTTAACCCTAATTCAAATCAACCAAAACACAAAAATTAATTACCAAATCAATCACTACAGCCTTTTGTAATGAATATTATATCCTAAAAAGGCTTTTAGATTATCAAATTCCTCTTGCAAAAATCAGCTCAACTTGTAGAACTTAGGAATTCCTTTTAGTTCCCCTCTCCTCTTCTAAACACTATATTTGTTTGTTTACTTTATTATTAAACATACACACTTAAATACATCTAGCTACGACTTAGGAAGATTCTAGGACTTCTTAAGATAAGTTAAAATGTAAAATATCCATTTTAACCCTTAATAATGCTAGTATTACTTATTAATCCTTAAACTTTCAATTGTTCATGCTAGGACAATCATTTATTTCAATTGAGTCCCTCTTTCTATACTTATATCTATATATGCTAAATTATACTTTAATTTAATCAAGATATTATATATAAATGCAATGCATAATGAATGCATATGTACCTAAGGGTTAGGGGGTATGAGTGTGACAGTGATGATGGTCACAATCAAGCTGTCAAATGTGCAACAGTCACACAAGAGCCACTACGACTAGTTTTGTTAAAAGTCATGATCATGAGGGGCTATGTCAGGATCGTGATAGGTAAAATTCCTATAAAAAGCTGAATGAGCATTTAATGAGTATGGTAAAGTTTGAGAACGAACTTACAACTCTCTAACAGCTAGTTTTTGATCCTTAACTATAAATATTCATCACTAAACCTCCTTTAAGAGGTTAGAAGATTGTTGAACATTTATTCTTAGCATTCATTATGAATTCAAAGCTTTTCTTATAAATTCTTTATAATTTGTTAAACACCCTTAGGTGAATAGATTGGAGTTAGGGATTGAAAATCCTAACTTAGGTGAAGTTAGGTAGAGATGTAGGTTTAATTAAGGAACTGAACTCCTGAAATCATTATGTCCTTCTTCTTAATTTCCTTTAATGACCTATAATTATGCAAGTAAGGAGATAATGAATCTTTAAGGAGTTATTTGGATCGATTCAATCAAGTGGCTATATAGATCGAGCATCTGAGTGATGAGATAGTAATGGAAATTATAAAGAACGGTACCCAATTGGGCAAGATGAGAGACAAAATAATGACTAAAAAGCTGTGTACATTCTCTAAATTAATGATTATAGCCACAAGGTTGATAAACCTTAACGAAGATAAGAAAATGCAAAAGAGGAAAGAAGAGAGGCCTTCAAGAAGAAAAATTGAAAAAGGAAGTTAAAAGAGATCGTTATCTAATCATCGATTTTAAAAGGGAGGTAGAGAGATTCATACCATTGAATTCTCCCAGGTCAAAAATTCTCATATGGATCTAGCAAAATAGAATCGACATCGCACCAATAAGAAAGTTTTAACCCAGACAAACATCATCACAGAACCTGCTATTGTAGATACCATTGGGATCATGGCTATAAGATAGATGAGTTTCTGGATTTGAAATATGAGATAGAATAACTCATCAAAGCTAGAGCCTAGAGATAGTTTAATGCAGGCCCAAGGAAGGAAAGGAATAAGACAACCATATAAGCTATAAGAAAGAACCAAAAAGAGCTCAGAGAGAAGTAGCTAGTTCATAAACATGATAGTCAGAGGGAGCAATGTACCCAAATATGGAAAAAAAAAGACTTCGGAGAGAGGTATATTCTATAGCTACATTTGAACAAATTATAACTTTCAGCTCAAAAGATGGGAAAGTCGTTTGTTAACCCTATAATGTTGCACTTATAATTAGTGCACATCTTAATAATTATATGGTAAAAAGGATTCTTATAGATGAAAAAAATGCAATGAATGCCTTGTCTTAGCATATGTTCCAGGCAATGGGAGGTTCGGTTGTTGATTTGAAACCAATATGTAGCCCCATTACTAGTTTTTATGGTAAAACAATTCAACTAATGGGAGAATTAATATTAATATTAAACTCAGATACAGGGATCTTGAAAACTTCAAAAATTTTAAGGTAGTCTTCAACATAGTTAACATCCTGTTAGCCTACAATGGGATAACCGAAAAACTAATATTGTATGAAGTAGAGGGCAACAACGAGCATCTATTATCTGATAATGAAGATACCACTCAAAGACCAAATAATCACAATAAGGGGAGACCAAAAAGCTACCGGGAAATATTATTAATTGGCTAACAAGGATCAAATAAAGGCTTTCCCCTTAGATTTCATTGAAACTGATATGCAAGGAGCTAAACCTGAATAATAGATCAAATGATAGAGCTTAAATTGGCCAATGGGAAAGATACGAAGATTGACAACGAGCTTAGTAACTCGATAAGAGATACCATGGCTGAAGCACTTAATCACTACTTGGGTTGCCTCTAAAGCTTTCAAGATTAAGGGAATAGACCCTCAAGTAGCCTTACATAACTTAAACATTGATCTGGCCATAAAGCCAGTCATTCAGAAGAAGCACAAGTTCACCTTTTAAAGGCAAAAGATAATCACTGAAGAAATAAGAAAGTTATTGGAGGCCAAATTCATCAAAGAAGTGCAACACCGAGAATGGGTCACTAATGTCATCTTGGTAAAGAAATCAAATGACAAATACAAAATATGTTGATTAAACTGACCTTAATAAAGCTTAATAAAAAAATAACTGCCCATTGTGACTTATTTATTAGTTGGTTAATTTAACAGTCGGGCATGGGTTGTACATCTTTGTGGATGTAGCCCAAGGATACCATCAAATCCCAATGAAGAAGGAAGATTAGGAGAAAATGTCATTTGTCACTCATAAGGGATTACACTTCTACAAGGTCATGCCATTAGGATTAAAAAATGGAGAGGCCATATACCAAAGGCTCATGAACTTTGTGCTTAAAGACCAGATTGGTAAAACCTTTGAAGTACACATTGATGATATAATTGTGAAGAAAACCTAGAGGATCACCCCCAAAGATGTAAACAAGGTTCTCAAAACTCTGGACAAATACAAAATTAAACTTAACCCATATAAGTGTGTCTTTGGAGTAAAGCCTGGAAAGCTTCTAGGGTTCATAATTTCCCAACATAGAATAGAAGATAAGCTAGAGAAAATTGAGGTCATCTTAAACATGAAGGCTCCCACAACTATAAATGAACTCTAGAAATTAAATGGAAAAATAACAGCACTCGAAAGATTCATTTCATGGTGAGAAAAAGATGCCTTCCACTATTCTGAGCATTAAAAAATACAAAAAATTTAAGTAAGGTAAAGACTTTCAAGAATCATTTGAGGAATTAAAATGATTCTTATCTACACCTCCATTGCTCAACGGCCTATACCAAATGAAGTCTTGTACTTATATTTTTCAACTAGCATGAATCTATAGCTTTTGTACTCATTCAAGAAGAACAAAGGGAGAAAAGCCCAATTTATTATGTAAGCATAGTCCTTAAAGGGCCGAGAATTGGTACCCAAAGCTTGACAAACTAGCCTTGATAATAGTTCACACAGCTCCAAAAATCAAACACTACTTTCAAGCGCAATCAATCATTGTCCAGACTAATTACCCACTCCGAAAAGTGTTATAGAGACCCGAAACATTTGGACGTTTAATTTAGTGGTTAGTGCAGCTGGGATAATATGACATCTCATATGAATTCCTCATTGCTTAAGTTGTTTATATATAGCGTTCGCAAGTTTATTTTGATAATTCCTTGATTTTGGTAATTTTCTAGAATTATTAGGAATTATTAAGGATTTGTTTTCTATTTTTATTAAATAAATATTACTTATTATAGAGGATGCCGGAGCGGGGACATCGGAGATTGGACGGATGAGGACATATCAACCTGCTCACTCTACTCATAAATTAATATTTTAAAATATGTGTTGAGAATTTATAGATGATAAAGTAGTGTAAAAAATGATTTTTTAAAGAATTTTCATTTATGATATTTAGGAATGTTATTTGTGTTTGCTCGTTATGGTATTATATTGCTATTGTTATCGCTATTATTGTTAATGATAAGCAAAAGTTCTTTCATTTCCTTTTATATTGATATTTGCATATGTAAATATATTAAATGATTTTGGAAAAAACTGATAGAACAAGCTACCTGATGGGTGTCATCCGGACCGTGTGTACACTGGTATTGATTTTTGAGTCGGGCTCTTATTTGAATAATTGCTTTATGAAGCTTGGTTGATACTTAGCGCTCGGGCATATTGAATTGAGAAGCTAGATTGATGCATAGCTTTCAGGTGTATTATGGTTTATGGTTTAGCTATTTACTCGAACTGATGGCTCGATTGATGTTTGGCTCTCGAGAACTGTCAATAAAATATTGAAATAAGTGATCGACTATGATTGGTGGCTTGATGGATGTTTAGCTTTTGGGAACCGGTAGTCATTGGAATAAAATAGCAAAATGGCTATTAGATTTGAGGTCTAAGGTTCTACCATAATTTCCACTTAGAAGTATTTTAATTAACGTTATTTTATATTATATTATACATTTATTTTGTTAATGAATATTTTAGAAAGCATATTTACAAACAATGAAGAAAAATGAGTTTCGTATATATTTATAGGGTTTTATAAATTTATTTACATTTATAAATATGATTTTTGATAAATTAATGATTTTAAATATAAATTATTACATAAAAGTTTTAATAAAGAAGGTTTTCAAACTAGTATTCATTTCTCAATATTCACTCAGTGAGGTTTGACTCCCCTCAATTACTTTTCTAAGATCTCAAGAGTCGAACAGTTAGCTCATCTCCTCTGCATCGGATTCTTTCTCCACCAGCTGTTTTATGTAGGTTATTTAATATTATTATTACATGTGAAATGAACTTACAAATCTAGACATCGCAATGATCTATAGGTTTTCTTTAAATTGTATTTGTGAAATAACATGTTTAATAGTATATTGGTGAATATGTATGATCATGTACTGTGATGTATTAATTTTGAGTTGATAATGATTTTTGTGTTGTATTTGGAGTAGCTATGGTTAAATATAAATTTTGGGAGTGTTTATTTACTTTTACAGGTTTTGGGTTTGATCCAGTATAAGGAAAACACTATCGAATTTTCATTAAAATTTTTGGGTATTAGATAATTTTAATTTAACAATTCTTAAAGATTTACTACGGGTTTCAGAAGTTTCATTCTTTCTCATTCCTTAATGTCGGTCAAGTGCCTTTAGGGTTCATGTCTTGACAAAGTTGGTATCAGAGCATTTGTTGAATTTTTTTCCTTTTAATCATTGGAGTTTATCTTATCTTAAAACTACTGTGGTGATTAAGTTGATAATTATCACTTGTTATCATCATCGTCAACATAGCACTTAATTATAGTATAGCACTTAATTCCGTACAACATTTAACTCCATACCCAGATTAGTAAGTTTGCTTTGATACCATTTGTAAGAGTCAAGCTTAGCAAACAACTGATCTAGTATCTTGGATGAGAGAGAGCTTATCCACATGGCTCAAAAATCAATGCCTTAGTCCCAATAGTAATTTATTAGTGCTCTTATATATTTTTTTAGATGTGAAATTTAGGCCTTACATAAATATTGTAACTGTTATTAGTTATTATTTTAAAAAATATAATTAAATACTTATTTTATTTTATAGTTGTTGAAAAATAAACAGTTATAACATTGCACCATTACAACTATACTAAACA
>CATIWK010698249.1:0-11011 GCA_949634005.1 Mallotus japonicus | reverse complement strand
GAAAAAAATAAAAATAAAAAGAAAAAAGGAGGGAAAATGAGAAAACAAAAGAGAGGTAAAAGAGAAAATAAAAATTAAAAAAAGGACAAGGAAGTAAAGAGATTAAGATAAAAATATAATTAACGAAAAGTATGATCATTTTAGTAAATAAGTTTTAAAATTAGATATTTTTGGTAAATTTCTCATATAATAATATTATGGGGCTTAAACTCAGTGTTTTAATTACAATGTAATTGAGGGCCCAAATTGTTATAAATCCTAAAAGCCCAATACAAAAATTTATATAAAAAAAAATAGTATACATTTCAAACAGTATCAAGTTCATACTATGAACTATGAAGTTTGAATCAATTGAGTATACTTGTTTGTCCCAGGACCAAATGACAAAATTTATATAGGTCCTATAAAAAGAAAGCCAAAAAACAAAACATAATCCTGCAAAAAAAAAAGAAAAAGATAAACACTGCATGATATAAGCTAAAAAGAAGTTATTATTAACAGAATATATAAAGTAACTAGGTAAGAGGTTCAGAATCTTGTTTTCAAGTCATATCAAGAATACGACCCCATATTTTTTGCTGCAAAAAGAATTTGCCCCTCCAAAAAAAATATGCAGCTCAAGCATTCTCAAAGACTCAGAAATATGGTGGAAACATCATCACAGCCTCAAGAAAACAATCATATAACAGAGAAATCAATAGAATGTAGATTCTGTAATGTTTTGTGTGGATGCAACTTATGTTGCACTGCACTAACAAGAAACACATGCAGCAACATTCAAGTAGATCTCTTCAATGTTATAGTGCAAAATTTTGACAACAGATCAAGCAAAATTCAAGTATCATGTGTAATAAAAAACATATGAAGCTCATAATCAAGTATCATGCATAATTCAGTTCAGAATATATCAAGAAAACAATCAAGTATTATGTATAATAAAAAAACATAATCAAAGCAACTAGCAAGCAAGCATGCATTTAAAAAAAAAAAAACTCAGCAAGCAAGCAAACAATGCACAAATTCAATCATAATTAGCAGCATAGAGCATAAAACAAAAGCAAAGAAGTATTGGCTCAAAAGAATGAAAATTATCAGATCAGTTTCAAGTATGTAACAGCATTCCTGGCTGCATTTTAGTCAATGCCCCCAAAGGAATGCAGCCAAGCAATCTTTCAATCTGAGACAAATGTGTAGAAGCTTTATCACTGCTTGAAACAATAAAATCAATGCAATTAATAGTGCAGCAAACCTGAATGCAATATAAGGATAAGATTTATAAAATGAATGAAAAATATTACTGAATATGTAAGAATTGAATAAGATAGGACCACTTGTAGAAGGGCCTACTCCACCAGGTGGTATATCTAACAAAGAAAATAAGAAAAAAAAATCAAATAGAAATAAACAGAATGAATAAAGTTTAAAAACAATAAAACTAAACACTTGCCTTTTCAAAGCTCTCTAATTCATCTATTGTCTCCTTAACAGATTAGTATCTACCCAATTTCAGCTAATCTTGTGAACATATTAGAGCTTCAACAATTTTAGAGTTAGAGAACTCCTAAATACATCTAGAATAAGTATGCCAGTGTTGAAAGCAGACTCACTAGCAAATGTGGATATGGGAACAACTACAATATCTCGAGCCATTCGAGAGAGCAGAGGGAATCTTTCTGAATTGAGCTTCCACCACCTCAAGATATCAAAGTCCCCCTCATCTTCTATAATTGACTCACTCAAATATAAAATCAAGATCAGATTTCTTGCTTCCACCCAATCCAATATCTAACTTATATTTTTTGAACCTTTCTCTCAACACCGATGAATATTTTCCAGTGTTTGTTGAAGCAACAACACATTGAGATTGGCTTACCTTGGCAGGGGGGATTGTTTTAGATTGAGAAGCAGACTGACCATATATTCCAACATAATTAAGAAAGAACTCAAACATATTCCCTCTGATAGAATCACACAAGATGGAACTAATAAGATCTCCATACATTTGACATAATGAGAAAGAGATATATTCAAATTTATATCTTAGATCCAGCATATTAGTAAAGAAGATAAGGCTATTCGTCTTTTCAACATCCCCCAGTATTTGTCAAATTTTGATTTCATAAAAATGACCATTGACCTCAGAGAAACATCATCAGATCTACGGTCAACAACCACCAAGCTTACGGCCCCTGGATTCATATTTGGCCTGTGAAAAAAGTAAATGTTCGTCTTCTCTCAAATCAGTTTGTCATCTCAAACCATACTATTCTTTCATAGAGAATTGAGCGATTGACGTTGATTCCAGGCAGCCTAGAAGCTTCAACTTCTCATTACAAGGTGTGAGCTTGCCTCTTTATTGGGAATGCTATCCTTGCGTGATGAAGAAGCTCAAATGATGGACGTTCAAAAACAATCCCCTACTATCAGCTACAACCAAAGTGATAATAGCTACTCAAAAGAAAAGCTACCAACCAACCCTATGAAGGAAAAGGAAGATTGCTTTGGGCTACAAGGGAAGAGGAAGGAAGCCTATAATGAACCCAGCAAAGAAAATAATTTGAGCTAAGCCCAAGACAATAAACTTCAGCCCAAATCCAAGCAAAGCAAATCATATGATAACTCCTACACTCCTGGCCCAGAATTCATCACAATAAGCCTATTAGCAAGCCCATCCAGCCTGAAAAGCCCTGCAAGTCAATGCAACCTATCTTTATCATCGAATGTGGAATATGCCCTGCTAATTGTGGAGTCCCTCTTAGGGAAGAACCCATCAGCCACTGTAATGGGTGAAAAAGCTACTCCAAGGAAAGTTAAAAAATTCAAACTGAAGGATTTGGCAAGGTCCTACCATACTCCAGTTAACTACCTTAAAGATCTCACTACAAAACCAGCTGATACTTCAGCTAATTGAAAAGGAATTTTAATTTCCTGTTTTTTTTTTCTTTTGGATGTTTCCAGATTTGCATGAGTAAAATCTAGTCTCTTTCACTTTTTTTCTTGGCTCTAAATGCCATGATTTATCATCAGTCTATGTGTTAAGAGACTTTGTTGTATTTCCCTTGCTTTTTTGCTTAATGGAAAATTTAGTAGTTCAAAAAAAAAAAAAAAAAACAATGAGATGTCTACTACTTCCATTTAGAATAGGATTTTAAGCCATTAAGAGCGAATGCTCATAATAGTTGTCAAATTTTGAACTTGATGAATTTGGAGATCAACATGTATATATATATATATGTGTGTGTGTGTATAGTAACTATTTAAGTCGTCCAGTTAAATCAATTATTAAGAAATTTTTACGGTTTTTATGTGATCTTATCTAGACTGAACCAAAACTGAATTATTTAGAGTTCATTAAATTTTGATAATTGGATGCTTCTTCTCAACATTTTCATTTTTATGGCTAAAGGTTAAGTCGTGTAATGATATGGTTTAAGAATCTAATTTTACCTCCCTCCCAGTTAAAAAAAATTCCATTTTTATCACATATACACTCTATAAGTAAATATATATATATATGCACATTTATATTCATTAAATTTCCACAAATAAAATCATGACATATAGTACATATTTTGGTTGGAGATGTAAAAATATTTATCAATTTTTTTCATTATTATTTTTTAAAATTTTTTGAATATTAATTTTTTAAAGCTTCTTATGTGTGTGTGTGTATATATATATGTTTATTGTTCAATAAAATTGCCTGTACTAAGTGGTAACAATATCTGAATATTGGCATTGGCACTTGAGGTTTTCATAAACTCGACAGCCTTCAGATAAAGAAGAAGCTCACTCTCTGAGTATGGAATGTAAACCAATGATTGCTCTCCATCTGACCTTTACTCTTCATATGTTACAACTCAATTTTAGTAATGAAGGAGATACTTGTCTTGAAGTGATTCTAATTCTATGCCTGCAAAATTCAATGACTTTACATATCATCACACTGTCAGCTTCTCCATTTTCCTCACATCCTCTATTACTCTCTGTTTCTCTTGTAACCAACTCTTGATTAAATACCCATCAGCAGTCTGGAGGCTGCATGGTGGCTTTTGCGAAGGGAATGCAGCTGATCTTTTAAGGAACTGCTTCTGTTTTGGGTCAGCGAAACAAAGCACAGAGGCCTCACACACTTCCAGTGCAGAAGATGGTGGGACAGGCTTGAAGTCTTGCAGCTTTGAGTACTCTGTTATGAGGTGGAACATGTAATCATAGATTGCATCCATGCTCAAGGTTTCCATAAAATTCTGTCCTGCTTTTCCAATTGCCTCCGCCTGTTTGTCAAATTTCAGGGTGTTCACTTCAGAACAAACATACTATTGATAATGTTGCAGCTACTCTATGCTCATAAAACAAATAACAAGTCTATTACTTGTTGCTACTCTAGTTTGGTTTGGCAAATAAGGCACAGATAGGATTGTCTTAGAACCAAGATAGCAGTTACTACCTCAACAAACTAAGAACAGAACAAAACGAACAGCAACTAATTCCTCTTTACTAGTACGATTTTTGTCGTGCTTAATGTTCTGGAATCCAAATGAAATTAGGAACTTGAGACCTGATTTAGGTAAAGATGAAGATGCTTACACAACAATGATAAAGATAGAAATAAACAAATAGTAATTTGAGTATATTTACCTCAGATGGATGTGCATTGCCCCAGTCAACAGCAGACTTTATAGACAGGCATAACTTATCAGAAGAGACTGGCCAGTAGTTGGTAGTAGGGATAAGGCCACGACTAAAGAAATCTTCATACTGTGGGGAAACTATTAGCGCCATGGAACCACAAGATATGATATATTTCAAGCTCACAGACCATGCAAAGCCTTCAGCATAGATTTTATACCTAAGTGATGAAGATGAGGAGAAGAAAGAAGGAAGAATATCAGGTGAAAAATCTCATATGCCCCACCCAGGACATCCTAATTCCAATAAAAACTAATAAACAAATCATTCATTTTTTTTTTTGAAAGAATGCATCGGTTTCGATAGAAACAAAAAGGTGGACAGGTCAGGTTGATTAGAAGCAGGGCTTGCAACATTCAGTTTGTGATTAAAAATGAAAAAAAGGAATATGACGGGTGACTTTGAACTTTCATGGGTAGGATGATAAAATGGAACATCCAGATTGACCCTTTTTAGAAAGTGTACATACACACATATACAAACAATATGATCGTGCAAAACACCATCACATGAAGAATTATACTTACCTGTAGTCGCACTGATTTGATAGTTTCGAATGCTCAAAACCACGTCTTGCTTCTTCTCCCCAATCCTGAAGCACAAAAATTATAGACATGGTCAAAAACCAATATATAGTTTTGGGAAATAAGCCTTCTCGTATCCATAATTAAGAGTAGTAGGAAGAAGTAATCACAGTGCAAGTGGAACAAAACCTGTCGCATGATCTGTGCCCCCCATATTCTTGAGTGATTACATTGCAGCAACTCTGTACGAATGCGAGACATAACGTCTGGATTTCCCTTCCAAAATGCACGAGGCAATTTCCTTGACCAACTTTTAGATTGAGACCCTCTTTTAATGTCTCGAAACTCATCATTCCAAGGTCTTATATTTATCTCTGGCCTGCAGTGTAGAATTACATCCAAATTACTACCATGCCTTGCAGATGGATAGATATTTAAGTGTATAAGATATCACTATAAAAGTTTCCTTCTTTATAATTAAAAGAAAAGAAAAAAGATCGTAAAAAGTGGAACTTACCAGCCCCAGAAGGACCAATCAGGAAAGGGAATGTCAAAGTGATTCCGGGTGGTACAGTACCGAAAGATAGGCAAAGGGAAGGAGGCATGTTCAGTCCTGTTAATAATAGGCCTGTCCATGCAATCAAACATGATATCGACATCAGGTACCATTCCAGGATACCTCTTCAGCAGCTGCAACAATCCCCATATGGTAAACATCATCCTGCTCTGCACACAAGCATAATAAATATCCAAGTACAATCTTCCCCCATAAGTCACAACCCGAAAGGCCGCAAATTTCTTCGCCTCTATTATATGCTTCTTGGTTATTCCCGTCCTTCCCCATGGTTGTAGATCCTGATGAATAAATCTGAAAAACTCTGGGCATTTAGCTCTGGCCTGAGGGGAGGACAGGAAACGACGACGTCGGGCTGTGGTGTTGGTATATGGACAAGTAAGATAAGAACATTGTATGATTTTGTAGGCTCGAGCTTGGCGGGTTTCTTCGTCGAACGTTTTGGATGGGAAAATGTGCCATGGGGTTGGCTCTAGATTGTGACCTGCTACAGTTTTGGTGGTGGAGGCGAATTTATCTACCTGTTTGATGAAAAAACAAAATTATATATATCAATTCGAGAAATAGAAATGGAAATGAATAACATTAATGTTTTTATGTACGTTATATTATTATACCTGGTAGAAGAAAAGAAAGGCGAGAGAGACTACGCCGAGGAGACAGAGGAGGAGATAGGAGGGAACGCGAGCGGCAGCTTTCCTTGATGGTGGTGAAGTCATGGAAGGACAATTTTTTGGTGTTAATGGGGGTGTCTTGCCGCATGATTGTGTTTGTGTGTGTTTCTTTATGTTTGGTTTTGGGCTAACCCTTGTTTTTTTTGGGGTAAAGTCTAGTGTTGTGTTGTGCGGCGTTGCGTCCTCCTACTTTTTTTTTTTTTTGGAAACGGGCCAATCAGCCTAAACCACGACTCCTAGTGCAGGGACCACGACATTATGTGCCGCAATTTCAATTCCATTATCAATTGCCTTGCCATTATCAATTGTCATCACATACTTCATTGTGACCCCCTTCTTTTTCTATTCAATGATTGTCATTTGTTGCTTGTTTTGACTTCTCATTAAGATAAATTTTATCATCCCCTACAATCTCCAAGGTCCACATTCCACTACTCCACTTACTGAGATGATTAAAGGTTGTTTTTACAGAACAATTTACCATCATCTGTATCTCTATATATATAAAATATATAATAACTAAGTGTATGAATTTTGACACTTTATATTGTTAGTGTCATGTGACACTTTGTATACTTCATAGGTTCTTTGCATTCTTACTTTTATAAATATTAAATAAAGCTGAGCTCCACATCAGATGCTTCAAAATTTTGACATTGTGGCTCTCTAGAAATCTAACACATCTTTGAAGCTCTGAATTTGATTTTTTTTCCTCTGCCCGTGGAAGAGAGGAACCGAACAGTCACTTATTGGATTTCATCTTCCCACAGAACAAAGCAACCCAAGGGTCACTTACTCAATCTCTTCTTCTTTTCATTTTATTGTGAACTAGGTACAATAATGGCACTATCAATTTACCTTGATGACGTGAAGAATACATCATCAACTCTACATCTTTCTAGAAAGATTATTACTTTGGTTAACCAACTTAGAAGAAGTGGCCAAAACCAATTTTGCTTTGGTTACTTGCAAGTTGTTTACAAGTTGATTTTGACAACTTGGCATTGGTTGTCACAAGTTGTTGTCAAGTTGGCTTTGACAACTTATTATGCTTAGCCCTTAAGGAGGTGTAAGTAAGGAGGTGTAAGTATGGAGGTGTAAGTGAGGAGGTGGAAATAGTACCCAACCCTCACCTATAAATACATCTAGGGGTGGCCACGGTTCGGAACCGGACGGTTCCGGTTCGAAAATTTTTGGAACCGAACTTGAACCGTATACAGGACGATTCAGGTTCCGGTTCGAAACCGGTTGGTTCCAGTTCCGAACCGAATTTCGGTTCTACAATTTTTATTATTTTAGAGAGTAGTAGTAGTAATAATAATAATTAGAGAGTAGTAATAATAATAACAATAGTAGTAGTAGTAATAGTAGTATTGTATGTAGTAGTAGTAGTAGTAATAGTAATACTAATAGTAGTAGTAGCAATACTAATAGTAGTAGTAGCAGTAGAGAGTAATAATAATAATACTAATAGTTGTAATAATAATAATAATAATAATAATAATTAGAGAGTAATAATAATAATAATAATAATATTAGTAGTAGTAATAATAATATTAGTAGTGGTAATAATAATAATAATTAGAGAGTAATAATAATAATAATATTAATAATATTAATATTAATTAGAGAGTAGTAATAATAATAATAATAGTAGTAGTAGTAATATGTGTATATATATATATATTTTGTAAAAATCCAGTTCGGAACCGTTGAACTGGCGGTTTCGGTTCGGAATCGCCGGTTCATGGTTCAAAAAATTTTAAACCAAATTTGAACCGTGAACAGTACGGTTCCAATTTCAATTTAATCCGATTCCGGTTCGGCCCGATTTCTGACCGGTTCAAAAACGGGCCGGCCCCTCAGAAAGTTTCATTAAACCACAAAAGTTAACAGTTCGATATTTAAAATCATCCCTACTTATTGTTCAAAAAAAAAAAAAAATCATCCCTACTTTTTGCAGGTAATTTCATTGAAGTTTGTATCCCTACTTTTTGCAGGCATGCGTTTTTCCTCGACAGTTCAATGAAATTACCTTTGATTAAAAAAAAAAAATTGTCATCAGCAATAATGAGTCAAGCAGGGCGTCTGCAACTCTTGCTTTTTATAATGGATATGATGTAACATCAATAAAATATAAGAATTTTACAATAAAATTATTTCTCAAATAATTTATTATTAAACTGACTATTAAGAAACTCTTAAATATCAACTCAAAAAAAAAAAAAACTCTTAAATGTACTACAAAATAATTTTTATAAATCATTTTTATTAAAGTTTTAAAATTAAAAATATGTGTTAATTTAACTTAAGTGCATTCTAGGGTTATTTTGATTTTTATAAAGTAAAATGTATTTTGTTAATAATTACTATTAGATGACAAAATACACTCTCATCCAATAATAACTAAAATAAAGTAAAATAAAAATAATATAAAATTCAAATAACCATAGAATTTTCTATTTATATATATAAAAAAGTGAATTTTACGGTTCATCTACAGTCAATTTAAAGCCATCCAATTTTGTTTTATTTACCATTTTGACACCGCCTGTTCTTTGTGATTGTGGCCTTAAATTTTTCTTTAATCACATGATTGCCACTGACCTTTAGCAGCCGAAGAAGAAAACGATGTCATTTTGTGGAGAAATGCTCCGTGCTTTTCCCTTTCTGCCCCTGCTTGATGTCAACAACAGCACCATTTCCTCAGGGCTTTGACATAATTTCATTTGTTTTGACTTTTAATAGCCCTACTTTACTTTTTTTTTTTTTTTGAAAAGCCTACTTTACCTTTTTGGAACTGACAATTTATGCTTTACATTTATTGTTTCAAATTCTAATGAATTTTTTTTTATAGTAATAGAAATTTTCTTTTTTTAAATTATAATTATAAATACATATTATTTTAAATTTTTATAACAAATTTATTTTAATTGATTTTTATTCATATGAAATTTTTTGCAGAAAATATAATTAACAGATACCAATAATTAGAATTCAGTAAATTATAGATACCAATAATTTAAAACCAAAAAAAAAAGTTATTTTATTTTTAGTTTTTTAAAAATTAATTAACACGCTAGCTTTTTACATGTATCCCAGATTAAAAAAAATGTAACGTGTGGAGAAAAACTATATGAAACACTTTTAGAATAAATAAAATAGAACAGTGTTTTCTATTTTAAATAAAATATAAAATATAAAATAAAAAACTATAAAAAGTAATTAAATTAAATAAAAATAATGCAATACAAATATAAACTAAACAAATAAACGATAGATAGAAATAAAAGAATAAAAATAAATTAAAATGAATAAAAAATAAATAAATAAAAATATATATATGGTGAACACAAAATACATAAAATAAAAAATAAGAAACAAATAAAACAGAAAAAAAAAAATACAATGGCAACGGTGCTAATAGGTTTTCAGAAAATAAAAAGAAAGAAAAAAAGAGTAAGTTTTCGGTGGCCAACAAGGAAGAAAAACAAAATAGTACTGTTGTCCAATTTTTTTTTTAAATAAAAATAGTAAAAGAAAATAGATTTTTCCTCAATTTATCACCTGATAGAGGAAACTCCTTTAATAATACCAGTCACCATATTGAAATTTTTTTAATTTTGGCCAATTGCCAATTCTAAAAATACAGTACATGAAAAAATCCTCTTGCTACAAATTTAATTTTTGTTCTTTCTTTTCCCAAAAGTCTTTTCTTTCCCCCTCAGATGTCTTCTTTTTTAGCTCTCCCTTTTTTTTTTTCTCTCCGTGTTTTTTAGAGACTTGCCTCCCTCTTTTTTTTTTTTTTCTTTTTTTTAATCAAAATAGGAACTTCATTACTGCAGATCAAAAGACAAAGCTTGAACAATAGAAGGAGGAGGAATACTAAACCACTCCCTTAAGTCTGACACAGAATTCGCGCTCCTAGCTAACAAGTGAGCAACTGAATTCGTAGACCCATAAACAAATCTCAAATGCAAATTGCCAAAAAGGCTTAATAATTGCTTACAATCATCAAGAATAACACTAAAAGAGGAATGTCCAGCTTGATAACGAAGGCCATCAACAACCTGTTTAGAATCAAGTTCAATGATGACATTATCAAAAGCTAAGTTTTTCATCCAGCTTAAAAGCCTCTCTTACAGCGATAGCTTCAGCCTCTCTTGGAACAACACACCCAACTAGCTTTCGCTGAAATGCAGCTACCATAGAACCACTATTATCTCGGATAACACAGCCCATACCCATACTGTTGGTAGAAGAAAAGTTGCTGCATCTATATTTGCTTTAATCCAACCTGAATCAAGTTTAACCCATTTCAAATCACCTTCACAAAGATCTAAATTACTTTCATCAGATAAAGAAGATTGGACCCTTCGCCATTGAGCCAATAAGTGCCCTGCAAAATTCACAATTTCAGCAGTGGAACGAGCTCTTTGATGCCAAAAAACATTATTCCTATTTTGCCAGATTTGCCATGCTATCATTGTCACGACACAACAATCTTCCATAGTATTAATTTTAACCATTTCAAACAGCCAAATGATAAA
>CATIWK010697807.1:0-19198 GCA_949634005.1 Mallotus japonicus | reverse complement strand
CTGCATTGCATAAAGAAGCAATGAAAGGCAATGCTGACAGTTTCATCAATTCTTCAGAACTGAGGAAATCATTTTCGACCACGTCCATCGAATTATCAGGAATTCTTTATTGATTTAAAAGATTAATTTTTACTCAATTTTAAAAAAATAAAGCTGCTACACTTCCGCATTCCCATTAGTATTTAGATTATTATTAGAAAAAAATAAATAACTTTTATATGTTTTTTTTTTTTGAAAAACTTTTATATGTTATAAAATGTGGAATAAACAACTTTTATATGTGTCTCTTATTGGTCGGGTCGGTCGGTTCGGATTGATGAAATGGAGAAACCGATCGGTTATCGGACTAGAAATATATGAACCGAACCAAACTGATGGTCACTAATAAAAAGAAGAGGTCGGTAACCGATAATTTCGGTTAAGTCAGTTCGGTTCATCAGATTAGGTTCTGGTTGGGTTGGGCCTTTTGGGCCTATGAATTTCACAAGTAAAAAAAGATAAACATAAAGCATTTTCACTAAATAGTAATGGGCCAAGCCCACTTTACATATTGTTTTCATTACATATAAGGCCCATTTGCAATGAATATGGTATACATTTCTATATATATATATATATATATATATATATATATATATAACCTACATATTTCCACAAAAAAATATATCAATGGCCTATACAAAAAATATTCATTACTGCCTGCACATATACAAAAAACATTAGCAGACAGATCTTGGCTCATAAGCTTTCCACCAAAAGTTTCAAAAGTACTACAGCATGTAAAAAAAATGAAACTGCAGCAACACAATATTTACCTGCACAAATAAGTAACAAAAGAGACATATTCTGATTATAACCAAAGCACAAATGAATGAAGATGTTAAAAAGAAACTAAGTATAATAACAAAAGGCTCATGATGCTTATGTTTTTTATATCATGAATCAGAATACAACCAAATTTCTAGCAGCAGCAACAGATAGTTCAGAAAATACTATGCTGTCAGTGGCCACCTAAGAAATAAAACAAGTATTCTAATAACAAGTCAGAATGTCATAGGGTGAAAACATCATCAATGCCAACAAACATAAGAATCAACTAAGAGGCTCAGGATATAAAAGTTAAATCACATCAAGAATGCGGCCACATTTTTAGCAACTATATGAAAAACAAAGCCACCAAAGAAACTTAAGCAAGCATTCTGTCAAGTCTTAACATATTAGGATGGAAGCATCATCATTGCCTTTTAACTTACTGCAACAACAACACAGGCACCAAAAAAGGCACTTCAGGTTGGTCACATGTAAGTACATATTGATCCAGACAGTCAATCAAGCAGGAAATTGAAACAGATCAATAAAGCAAAAGCAACAGGCAGCAAATTGAAAGAGTCATAAAAGAATCAAGCAGGCGGCATAATATCAATCAGGCAGTAAATAATGAATTAATATTAGACAGCTATTTTACTGAGTATTTACTAATGAAGGGCCACTGGCCACTTATTCCAAATATGTAAAAGAAAAAACAGATAATTAAATTCAACAAGCATTGGATAGTATTAAAAATAAATTAAAGAAAGTAAAGAAAGGAAAAGAAACATAAGTACCTCTCTCAAATTTCTCTAATTCTTCAACATTTTCCTCAACAGACACTGGCTGATTTTCCAATCTAAGCCAGTCATGTGTGCATATGAGAGCCTCAACTATTTTTGGAGTTAATGAACTCCTGAAAGCATTAAGGACACACCCATAGTTCTGAAGTAGACTCAGATGCCACAGTAGAAACAGGCACTGCAAGAATATCCCTGGCCATATGAGAGAGTATTAGAAACCTCTCTGAGTTAAGCTTCCACCAACGGAGGATATCAAAACTCCCTTCATCCTCCACCACTGCCTCAACCAAATAAATATCAATATCTATTTTTTTACCACCACCCATTCCAAAATCTTGCTTGTGCTTCTTAAATCTTTCTTTTGTCAATGAAAGTGTTTTAGCAGTAGCTTGACTTGCAGGCACTGAATCAGGTTAGCTTGACTGACTTGCACATGTATCAGAAGCAGAAGAAGAGCCAAACAAGCTCACATAATCATCAAATAGAGCAGCCAAATCAGATTTTAAATTGGTAAACATTCTGCTTCCCAACTCTTCACCAAACATTTGAGTTATTGAGAACTGAATAAACTTTATCTTAAATCGAGGGTCCAAAACAGTAGCAATAAAAATGACATAATTAATCTTTTCAAGATCCCCTCAATATTTATCAAATTTATGTTTCATGTTCAACCTCATATGCCTAACAGATAAGTCAGAGTCAGACTGCATATCAGTCAACAGAACACTCAAGTTAGAAATTTTTGAAAAAATGAATTGGTAGTGACATATATACTTTGAACTTGAAATCATCACAGTAATGTCATAAAATATTTCCAACATCTTCACAAGCTGTGAGACATGCTCCCAGTCTAGATAGTCAGGTATATCCTGACCCAAGTCAGCTCTAAATGAGCTTTCACTTTCCTTATAACTTTCAAAAGCTTTTTCATATAAACAAGATGTCTTCAACATAATGTAGGTGGAATTCCACCTTGTTGGCACATCAAGATTCAAAGAGTTTTGCATTCAATGCCAACCAAATCTGCTAGATCCCTAAATTTCTTCAACCTAGCAGGTCAATTCCTAATGTATCTCACTGCCTCTCTCACTTTCCTTACACTAACACTAGACTCTTTCAAGTCATCATTAACAATCAAATTCAAAATATGTGCTATGCATCTCATATGTAAAAACTTCATCCTAATACTAGATGCATCCCAACTGAGCAATTTCTTTTTCAAAAACCCAACAGCAGTGTCATTACTTAATGCATTATCCACAGTAATTGAAAAGACAGATTTTAAACCCAATCAATCAAATAAGTTTCTAAAACCTTTGCTATATATTCATCCCTATGCAATGTTACAGGGACAAAAGAAATGATTTTCTTATGCAAATTCCACCCATTATCCATAAAATGAGCAGTCACACATATATAGTTGATTCTTTGTATTGATGTTTATACTTGATTCTTTGACAGTTTGATTTAATAAAGGTTGTGAGCTTCTCCCTCTCAGACACAAACATCTCATAACAATCTCGGGATATAGTCCACCTAGAGGGTATCTTAAATCTAGGACAGACAGCATGCATGAAATTTTTGAAACCAGAACCTTCAACAAATCTAAAAGCAAGTTCATCAACAATAATCATCCGGCTAAGTGCAGTTCTAATTGAATCAGAATCATATTTCCATATGCCTATGACAGAAGATTGGGTGGCATCTTGTGCTTCCACCCCTTTACTAGTAGGATTCAGTGTTAAAAGAGCCTGCCTAGTAATGGCATTTTGTGGTATTTTCATGCAATGCAAGACATGATTTTTTAAAGAAGACGTGCCATGGGTTTTTGAATGAGCATGATATTTAGCAGCACAATAAAGACATTTACCCTTAACCACTACACCATTCTTATCCCGTATTCTCTCAAAAAACTGCCAGATAGCAAATTTAGGTTCAGTCTCTTTACATTTCTTTTTAGCAACAATGGGCTGCTGGACAGTTGATCCAGGAGTTGCTTCCACCTAATTAGCCTCGGCAGGAGCAAGATTACAATCAGGGACTCCAGTGGCATAATTACTACCATTGGCAGCTTCCATCTATTTCATTAAAAATAAATAACAACCACAAATATAATGTATTAGTTCCACACAGAAGTTTAACAATTAAGTTTTAATCAAAAAAATTCAAAAACATAACAAAGTAATCAGATAAAAGATATTTACCTATAATTTAATAAAAGGTCTATGTAGGTCAACTGTCCAACAGAGATAAATGAGCAGGCTTTACTCTGCTTCCACCCTTTTCATTGTTATAACTTAAAGCTTTAAGCGTCCACCATTTATAATCTAGAATCAACACTACAGAGTCACACAGAAACACATCACACACAAGGGTATTTCATCACAATGATAACAAACAAATAAAGACTCACATAAACACTACATATAGGGACACAGACCAAAACAATGAACATGTTTTCAATGAACCAAATAAACAATAGGCATAATCATGAACATGTTTTCTTTAAAAACACCCATAATCACATATCAGACACAAAAAAAAATCACAAACAACATATCGATGAACTCCATACCCAATAACCATAGATCATACTTCGATTTTACCCAGATCTTTTTAATAGAACTCAAATAACAAAATACATCTTCATTTACATGCATGCATGCCTTTTTAAAAAAAAAATCTAGACCACACAACAAATTTAATAAAATATGAAATACATACAAAAAATATAAACAGATTATTCATTAACAAAATCAAATAACAAATCAAAAAAATTTAAACTTTTACAAAGAAATTTACCAAATAACTCTTTTTAATCATCATATATGTAAAAAAATTAAACAAATACTAAAAATAAAAACCAAATCAATGTTTTTAAATATTAGATCTAAAAAAAATTTAAAACAAATACTAAAAACAAACCAAATAAACCTTTTAAAACATCAGATCTATAAAAAAATTAAACAAATAGAAAAATAACCAAATAAACCTTTTTTTTAACATCATATCTATAAAAAAAAAATTAATTGTTTTTGCATGTACATAGCCAGAACCAAAAATTTGAATAGATCTATAACTTAGATCAATTTCCCATGTAAATCAGAAGAATGTTTAAGCTTCCACCCAAAGAACACAGAAATTCATCAACTAGAACGCAGAAATTACCAACACAAACATATATGAAATGAATTATCTTATGTGTTTGTGTTCTAAAAAAGGGGAGAGTTTAAAGTAAAGAGACTGAAAGTAATCAAATCGATTACATAGAGAGACGATTAACAGAGACAAGTGAGTGATTAAGGGTTAGGGTTCGATTTAGTTTGCTAGATAAGAGTGAGGAGTGAGTGTAATTTGTAGATAAGCAACGATATAGGGTTAGGGTTAGGGTTAGAGAGGAGATGAAGAAGACAGAGGAGAGGAGTTGAAGAGGCGGAGGCGGGTCTGGGAGAAAGAAGGGAAATGAGAGAAAGGGGTAGGATTTTTTTAATTTATAGTCCCACTCCTTCCTCAAACGGCGTCGTGCAGTGTGTGTGTGTGTGTGTGTGTGTATAATAAAATATCAGAAATTTGGTCGGTTCGAGTGAATATTACTTCACCCCAACCTGAAAATCAAAAACCAATAAACCCTTATATCCTTAACCGAACCGCCATAGCCACATTTTCGAAAACCAATCCGTGCCCAAATTTTAGTTTGGTTCGGTTAGAAAATTCGAGCACAGTCGGATATTGCTCAGCCCTACCCACCTCTCCTCTCTTCTATAGTATTGAGAATTAATCATCCTTACTCATTGGTCAAAAAGAAAATAACTTTTATATGTTTTATGTTATAGATAATTTTTGGTGTGCGCCTCCATATATATAATAAGAAAAAAATTATTTTGGATGAGTTCAATATAATGTTGTAAATTTAAGGCTGGTTCAAAGCTAAATTAATTTACATTATACCGTGCGAATGATGACACTATCTAATTAGAGCAACCCAACATAACACTTTGGAGCTATGAAGAGTAGAGCAACAGTAGTAGAGCTCCAAAGAAACTCAAGAAACTGGACTAATATTATGGGAGAAATTGTGAAGAGATAGAGAGAAAAATATTCCTAAAGCACGAATCACTTGCTCGGTCTTTTGATGAGGAGCTCAAAAAGAAGAATTTTGGGCTGCTTTATATGGAGTTGAACAATAAAGTTGTAGGCTATGTTATGTATTCTTGGCCCTCTTTATTATGTTCCTCTATCACAAAGCTTGCAGGTACATTACATATATTTTTGCTAACACAATTCCTCTGTAATTTATCTTCATTGCTGTCCATTTTCTCACTTGCAAGAATTCCATGTCAACATTTTTAATTTACTTTTTTTTTCTTGTTATGCAATTCTAATAATTGCATTGCATGCAAGAGTTTGATGAAGGAATTTTGTTGAAAAGATACTGAATTTTCTAAAATAACCATTGGGGTTTTGATTCTTTTGAAGGAATCAGCTAAACTATAATGGATTGTTTTGCTAAGACATATTTTAAACAAAACATGCTCATAACTTTTTTTATGAAAGTATAGAAGAAAAAAATTAAGAGAAAGGTATAAACTTTGGCTGCTGTGCTATTTTAGGAGACAAACACCTGCCCACTTTCCATTGCTTCTTGAAGAGTTGATGGCTCTTCATCCTCAGTAAGAAAGCAGTATGCAATATTACTCTCCATAATATAATCAGAATGCCAAACTGGTGCTTTTGTGTCACAAGTTGACTACAAACTCAATTAGTTCTTGTTCCTTATTTTCTAGTGCTGCGTCAAAAGAATCCTTTTGTTCCACTTGTATCACAGTAGTCTCTGAATTGGCTTTTGTTGTGCTACTATCACCTTGCAGTTTATCTTCTATAAATATTACATCTCTACTGATGATGACCTTATGGGCAGTGGGATCCCATAAGCAATGTAATTTTGGATCCAGCTTTCTAGTTTCTTAGGCATTATACATCATGTATGCAGGGCTTCCAAATCTATGAAAATTTGAAGGCCTATTGGTGAAAAAAATCCAAACCTTTTCGACCTTTTGCAATGTAATTCCAACTTTTTAATTTTTACAATAATGTCCCAATTCTTAAAAATTTTTACAATGTTAGCCATTAATGAATCTAGTTAAAATTGATTAAAAAATGATGAGGTGGCACTTGAGTTGTCATGTCACCACACCAAAGAGCAGTTTAGGGTTAAAACCAAAACCATGGTTTAACAAAATCGCCTGTCTCTCTATACCTCCGGTTAAATATGTTTTATCACTCCTTGAATCCTCATCGTCGACCTTTTCACCAATAAAATCCTTGTCATGGTGTTGTCCGGATTAAGTCTACTGAATGCTTACGTACTCTATTTGAAAATTTAACAAAAGCTTTTATTGTACGAATTTTGAAAACCCTATATCAAAGTTAATCAATTCGCGTCTATGCATTTACTGACAAGCCTCTTTATTGTATGAATTTTCAACAACAGAGCAAATAATGAAGTCTCTTTATATAAAAAAATTGTATCTTTGGCCTAGGTTTCAGGTTTATGTATCAAAGGAGCTTGAGAGGAACCCACAGGAGGTTGTTGATGTGAGAGTGCCAATGAGCAAGTACATAATAGGAATACATAAGGCTATTATTGAAGTGATGAATGCGTGTTTGAAAGAAATAAGGAAAACCAATAAAGTTGATGTTGAGGATTTGAGTGTTGAAAATGGACTAAGTGTCGAGAATGGCTTCTACTCCTTCTCCGCCGTCTATCTACTCTCTTCTTCTTCTTCTTCTTCTTCTTCTTCTTCTTCTTCTTTTGTTGTACAATGATTCCATGATTGGTCGCAGTAAGCAACTTTACTACTACTACTATTTGATGATTTTTAACTCGCGATCTGATTTGAAAAAGAATGTTTCTTTTTATCTTAGAAGTGTTTTTTGTTTCAAGATTTAGATTTTTGGGTTTTTGTAGGTTTTGTTTCTTAAAAATAAATTCGATTTTTTTTGTTTGTTTGTGATATAGAATAAGAGAATTATACCAATAAAATGAATAAAGTGATGAGTAGTAGCGGCGGCGGCTGTGGTGGTGATGGTGGTGGTAACAGTAGTAGTTCTGGATTATCCGACGTTGTTTAGACCTTATGATGTGACGCTATTTCATTAGATTATGGGCGACGGTTAGCTGACAAACCAAAACTATATGGTTATAACCCTGGTTAGCTGACTTGTATGTAGGGATTACTCTTTGGTATGGTGGCATGACAACTCAGGTGCCACCTCATAGCTTTTTAAATCAATTTTGACCAGATTCATTAATGGCTAACATTACAACAAATTTTAGAAATTGGGACATTATTGCAAAAATTAAAAAGTTAGGATTACATTGTAAAAGGTCCAAAAGGCTTGGATTTTTTTTCACCAATAGGCCAAATTTGAATAATTAGTAGGCTTACCAGTCCACATCTCTATAGGTGTCTTCAACTCAATTACAGTTGATGGTGACTTATTTATCATATGACAGGCGGTGTTGACTGCTTCTACCCAAAATGACTTTTCCAGACCAACAGCTCCCAACATTGCCCTTTTTCTTTTTAACAGGATTTTGTTTATCCGCTCTGCTACTCCATACTATTGAGTGTATGCTGTAGTGAATTGCCTTTTGATGTCTTCTTGCTTGTAGAATCTATCAAATTCTTCACTGGTATATTATCCTTCATTATCTGTCCTTAAACACTTAATCTTATTTCTAGAATCAAATTCCAACAGTGCTTTGAATATTTTGAAGACTTCAAACACATCAGCTTTTCTCTTAACGGGGTACACCCAACATCTCCTAGAGTAGTCATCAATAAATGACACAAAGTACTTTACTTCTCCCAGGGACAAAACTGGTGTTTGCCACACATCAGAGTGAAATAATTCTAGAATAATTTTTCTTTTAGAATTAGATGTGTTGAACTTTACACGATGTTGCATACTTGTAACAAATTGTTCACAAAAGGGTAAGGACACCTTTGTGAGG
Organism: Mallotus japonicus; assembly: GCA_949634005.1. Lineage (NCBI taxonomy): Eukaryota > Viridiplantae > Streptophyta > Magnoliopsida > Malpighiales > Euphorbiaceae > Mallotus > Mallotus japonicus. Next base: position 10,570 of record CATIWK010697807.1, on the reverse strand, counting down.
TTACGAAGTAGATTTTGCTCGGCTAGAATTTTCATTCCTTATTCTAACATATGGCGAGTTTGGAGTACCACATTATTGCAAATTTTTCACTTGAATAATTTGAAGCAACACATGCTTCTGCTTCCTGCAAAGTCTCTCCCATCAGCATATATAAATTTGCAATTATCTTTTGTGCCTTCATTAGTACAAGTGCGCCTCGGATTATTCTTATTATCCCTTTTTCAATTTCAACCCGGCACCCGAGATCATCTACCACTCCTATAGACAGTAGATTTTTATTTGAGCCCTCCACATGTCGCACATTATGAATAGTGCGAATTGTGCCGTTGTACATCCTCAATTTGATGTGCCAATACTGACGATCTTCAAACGACAATCATCAACTGTAAATACAAATTCTTCTAAGATAGGTTCATAATAAGAAAACTAATCTTTTCGACCAGTCATGTGCCAGGTAGTTGCTGTGTCAGAGATCCACACATATTAGAAAATTTCTTTTGTGTGAGTCGGTCGTCGCTGCTTTATTGCATAGAACGATGTCATCATCTAATGTACTTGCAACATTTCCTTGAGGACTAGAACCTTTTAGATTCCAACAATCCTTCTTCAAGTGACCCTTTTTACCACAGTGATCGCACTTGATATTCTTCTTACTTTTTGATTTTGATCTACCTTGTCTATGCATCCCACTAGAGCCAAGTTCTATTGATCTCCCTCTCGTCACCACCAAAGCCTCCGCTTATTGTGAATTCCCCATCTTGTCTTATTTATTTTTGTGCCTACTTTCTTTTTGACAACGGCTGCAACCTCATCAAAGACTAGATAATCTGTGAGGACATTATTTGTTAGGTTGATGATGAGTTAATCATATGAATCAGGTAGACTTTAAAGTTCAGCACGTTCAGTTGCCTCTCCTTTATATCCCAATGATATAAGTTGAGAAAATAAAGTATTTAGAGTATTTATGTGCTCCGTCACTAAAGTAGATTCTAACATTCGAAGAGTATAAAGCTTCCTCTTAAGGAAAATTTTGTTGTGGATTGACTTGGCCTCATAGAGTCTAGTGAATTGATCTCAAATCTCCTTTGCAGTTTTCTTTTCTTCTACACTTGACAATATCTCATTAGCATCTCGTTTCACTTATTGTCATCTGTGAATTCCTCCAACCTTTCGCTGATAGCCGTTAGACAATTATCTTTTCTTAATATTGCCTTCATCTTCAATTTCCACAGTAAGAAATTTCTCCCTTTAAATTTTTCAATCTCGTGCTTCCTCGCCATTGCTTCTATCATGATTCATGAACCAGATGTTTCGATACTACTTGTTGTGAAAATTGAAGATCAAATTGTAAATTGAATAAAGCAAATTGCAGCTAAATTAATTGAAATAACAAAATAGAAGAAAAATATGTAACACATAAATTTTAACGTGGAAAACTCCAAATAAATCGGAAAAAAATCATGGGCAAAAATAGAAGAATTTCACTATGAAAAAATTATAGGAATTAAAATATTTTTCTCTCTATATAACTCAAGGAGAAAATAATAATACTCTCTCTTAAAATAGAAGAAAACTCACTCTCTATATATTTTTTTTTTCCTCAGAAAGAGATTGCTATCAATCACTCAACAACTGACTTACTCTCGCTCACTAGCTCACACTTGCACACACCCACGAGCACACGCATCACACGCTCACTACTTACCCTGTTTATAGGCATAACTCTCCTTATGGACCAAGCAACTTAAGCTGGTTACGTGGCCACCTTTTTGCTTTCTTTTTTTTTAACAAAAAAAAAAACTAAAGTCAGTTAACATTTAACATGTCGGAAGCATTGATAATGGGAGCAGAGGTAGTAGCTACTTTTATATATGGAAGCCTCTTTTGCATGCTCTACACTAGCTAGAAATTAATCAAGTATAGGTAACTAAAGAAAGAGATGATCGATTAGAGCCTTAGTTGATGGATCTGAATATACTTATCAACGATGATGAAGTAAATGGGGAGCAAAAAAGTAAGCTAGAGGAAACATTGATGGCAGAAGCAGAAGAATGCCAGAACCGGGACATGTCACCCCATCTGATGAGGACTACTGTAGCTATAGGGCAGCTGAGTGCATAGATGCTAGAGTTTATGAAGCAGCAAGTAAAGGCAATTTTGACAAGTTCATTAGTGTCTTGGACGAAGTTTCATCAGACACAAATTTACCTCGTTCAGCCATCTTTAATCAAGTAGGCCCTTCAAGAAACTCATTGTTGCATGTGGCAGCGAGGTCCGGACACGAAGATATCACAGAATCCATTGTCCATAATCATCCCTCGGTTATTTCTAGAAGGAATATCAAAGGCGAAACTGCTCTTCATGTTGCCTCTAGAGATGGGATGAAGAATATTGTTGAAATTCTTGTAATTACAATGGATAATAATTCATTACTGATGGAGAAAAATGAATGTGGGAACACAGTTTTGCATGAGGCTGTGATGAATAGACATCATGATGTAGTTAAATTCCTTACTTTTGGATATCCACAACTTTGTTATTTTAAGAATGAGGATGGCTGGTCTCCTATATACATGGCTGTAAAAATTCATGATATTGAAATTCTGAAGTCACTGTTGGAGGGTATATCTGGTCCGCTTAACAGGCTAGAAGGAGAAATGTCAGGTCATGCGGCCATCATGGAAGGCAGAACAGGTATATATGCTCTTAAGCACTATTTTTTATTCATTGGGCTCCGAATGGTACCAAGCCAAAGCTCATTGCTAAAACCAGTGAGCAGTGACCTAGTGTCATTTCTCTCTAAAGGCATTCTTTTTATTCTTTTTATTGTACATTATATGATCTCCCTATTAATAAAAAAAAAAGTTCATTGGTAAAACTTCATTTTATTCGTTACTTAGCACTCTACTTTGTCACCTTCCAGATATGCTAATGTTAATGGCAACTAGAGATCCTGAAGTTCTTCAATCAATAGATCGAAAAGGGCGAACCACTCTTCATTGGGCAGCATCTAAAGGCAATGTTGGTGCTGTTGACTTCCTATTGATGGGCCAGTACATAGCAAGTACCTGCTTGGCAATGGATGAGGAAGGGTTGTTACCCATTCACATTACGTCCAAAAGAGGCCATGTAGAGGTAGGAAAGAAGTTGCTTACAATTTGGTCTAATCCCATAGATTTGCTTACAGAAGAAGGTCAGAATATTCTCCATGTAGCAGCAAGATGGGGAAAAGATGATGTTGTGAGATAAATATTGAAAAATTCTATAATGGATAAGCTTTTGAATGAAACAGACAACAATGGAGATACTCCTTTACATTTGGCAGCCACGTACGCTCATTCTGAAGTGGTGTTTACTCTGACATGGGATAAGAGGGTCAAATTAAATCTTCTAAACAAAAAAGGGTTAATGCCTTTGGATGTTTTCGACGATTTCAATGCCGAGTCCTTTTTTGAAAAGCCAAACATGCAACAAGTATTTTTTTCCTCCAACTTTTTTTTCCCCTAGATAGCACAAGTTTTTCAGACTCTACTAGTGTATCCATTTTAATTGTAACATTTTTTTTTTGGTACTTTTGTTCATGCAGAGACTAACAGCTATTGCGCTCATTTCAGCTGGTTGTAAAACAAACAGCCATTCAAAGATAAAACTCCAAAATTCCAAGCCTAAATGGGTAAAAGATGAAGTTAGCACTTTGTTAACAGTTGCAACACTCGTAGCCACAGGCACATTTACTGCAGGATTCACAGTTCCAAGTGCGAATAATGGCTCTGAAAGAATAGACAAAGGAACGGCGATCATGTTAAATAATTATATGTTTCAAGTATCCATTATCTGCAACACATCAGCTTTCTATAGCTCCATCCTCTGCATTTTATCTTGCTTCTATACATCCTACAATGATGCCATTTTAGCTGTAAGGGCCTTCTTTTTGGCATAAGGATTTTTTGGAGCAGCTATTGTGCTAATGTCCCTGGCATTTATGGGTGCAATACAAGTAGCAGTGAGCAAACTTTCTTGGCTTGCCATTGTCACTCTGATGATGGGAATCTGGTGCCTAGTCATTCTATTTCCATTTCAAGACTGGATGAAAATTTTTTTTTTCTTACCAGTGTTGGGAAAATTGACAGTGTTGGCACATCGGAATAATGTTCACAAAGACAAAATAAAATTACTACAGAAATAATCAAACAAATAAATATATGGAGGCGGTCAAATCGGCCAACAAGTGAATAAAATAGGGGGTTAAACCAGCCAATTGGTTAATCAAATAGGTGGTAAAACCTGCCGTATAAATAATAAAAATGACACCAAAATTTGGCGTGGTTCACCCTTAGTGTTGGGCTACGTCCACGGGACAAACTCGAAAAAATTCTTCCACTATAAAATAGTAGGTACAAGAGAGAGTCTTCTCTAGATTAATACTAAAGGTATACAATAACAGAGATCTCACCAAAATAGTGGCACTTAAAGTGTTTCCCACACCCCAAAATAATTTTCTCACTATTTTGTCACTCACCCTTTGAGAAAACTTTCCCACCTTAAAACTCTCTCACTCTCACAAAGCAAAATTGCTTTGGCTAATTTTTCCTCACAGGCACACACCTCACGGGAGCTCTTTTCTCTCTCACTCTCTGATTTTCTTCTTTTGCTTGTGCCTTGTGTATTTTGTCATTCCCCGTCCATGCCTTTATATAGGCAATTGAAGTAAGAAACAAACAAAAAATAAAACAGCAAAAATTTTGACAATTTTTTCTTTTATGGTCGGTGCAGCCTTTTTTGATTTTTTTTTTTATTAAACATGTGGCTCCACTCCACTAGGAGGGACCACATCAACCAGTAGATGGCCTTTCATGCGTTTCCTCGTCCATTTGACGGGCCATGCAACGATTTTCATATATTTGAAGGGGTAAGCATACTGGATGAAATTAGAGAAGAGGGACCTGCTCCGGTTAGCAACCTTTTCAAGCTGAGCTCATCTGATCTAATCTGTTTGATGTTGATGATTCTATAGATATTCATGGTTTTTTCTTTTATGTTCAGTATTTTATTTTAAAGATGCAATAGAAATCAAACCCAATTTCATTACAATCCATTTACTTCCAATCCAGCTATCTTCATTATATTATAAGATATTATAAGATATTATAAGCTAAAACACATTTTCTTTTCCTATATTATTGTACAGAATTTTTTTTTTTAGTACAACGAACAGGGCTCAAACCTGAGTTTGGAGAGGAGACTCCAACCAAGTTCTCACTATACCTCAAAGAGTCATAGGCATAATAAAAAAAAACCATATATATATTTTGCACAGCTAATTAGTTTCAACGTGTGTTCCAAATTCAGCGCAGTAATCTAAAGCTTAAGTGTCTCCCGCTCAAACATGATGCACGCAATGACTTTGAATAAAAAAATTTTTTTTGTTTGCGCTACCCGCGACGCTCTATAGACGTTGCGGGTAGCGACGCCTATTGTTGTCTAATTGAATTAGGCAAAATCTATTGTACTCTTCATACCAATAGTCTAACTTTAAATTAAAAAATTAAAAAGAACTGTTAGAATATAACACTTTTACTATCATTGAAAAGGACGACGATACATGTCGCTAACAGCGACATGTACAGTCCGTCGCTGGTCTCCCAACAAGACAAAAAAAAAATTCTTCTTTTTTTGCCCCCCTGTACAACTGGAGGGGGTGATTTCGGAAATTTCACCCCCCGCAATGACACTGTACCTATCACTGTAAGCGACAGGTACCTTTATCCCATTAAAAATTATAGAATGGTTTGTAATTTCTGTCGGAGCTGAAAATCAACTCATAATTAGAAAAAAAAATGTTGTAGTAGTTAAAGTAGTTAGCTCTTGACTTTTCTAACTTTATATATACATAGAGTATTGATAGATGAGAAATTTTACATTGATCCTGACCTTTGATGAGTTAGAAGGCCAAACCAATAATATCAAGTCATCTAAGGTTCACTTATGTGCAGGTTTGTTACACAGTTGGTACCATAATTTTGCCACATGTTTCAAAATGGTACCAGATTTTCAATTTTTTTCTTTTCAGTACCACAAGTTCTATTTTTGTTTCAGATTAAAGTACCTCAAACATATCCGATCAAATTTAGCATACGTGGCAGCGGGAATAAATATATATATATTTTTAGTATATTCTCCATGTAAACATCCCATTAAACAACCTAATCATCTTGATGGCCCCATAGAACAAAATTTGCTTGTGGACCACATAAAATAAAACTTTAACAAATTTTATTTTATGGAGCCCACAAGATGATTAGGCTGCTTAATTGGATGCTTACATGGCAAATATACAAAAAATATACTTATTCAGGCTGCCACGTATGCTAAATTTGATCGAATATGTTTGAGATACTTTAATCTGAAGCAAAAATAGAACTTATGGTACTGAAAAGAAAAAAATTGAAAATCTGGTACGATTTTGAAACATGGGGCAAAATTATGGTACCAACGGTGCAACATACCCCTCATGTGCTATTAGATTTTGGTTTGGGATAATGACCCCACAAGTCCTATAACTTGTTAAAATTTGCAATCAAGTCCTAAACAAATTTGTTTTTTTAATTGAGTCCTAAAAGCACTTAAGTAATTGCACATTAGTCCATGTCTGTTAACTTAAACAGAATCTTCTAACGTGGCTAATATTGATTCATTGACTTTGCCACATAGTTAAACAAAGAACATGTGGCCTGATTATGTCAGCAAGCAACGAAACTAAAAAGAAAAAACGAAGGAGGGAAACACAATGGCTGGCGTTGGTGTTAGGAACCAATCCATGTTCTTTCATCCTGCTCAACAACATTTATGCTCGATTCAACTTCTCTTCTTTGCAGTACCGATTAATCATGCTCGTATAGGTATATACATTTGGTTTATAACTATCACTCCTGACAAGCTTAAGAAATAGTCTAAATGCTTTCTCTGTCCATCCTTTCTTACATAAGCCATTGATCAGTGTTGTATGAGTATACACAATAGGCTTCCAACCTTTCTTCACCATTTCCTCTAACATCTCAAATGCTTGTTTAATGCTACCTCTTTTGCATAACCCATTAATGAAAGATGTAAAATTTATCAAATTTGGATTCAAACCCATATCTATCCACTACTTAAAATACCAAAAACTCTATTAACCACAAAATGCACTAATCATCAAAGTACATGTAGCATTATCAACCACAAAGCCTCTATTAATCATGTCCTTTAACCACCTATCAGCATCTGAAATTCTACCCATTCTACAATAAGCAATAACCATTAAGTTATAGCTGCTAAAATCAGGAAACCTACCTCTGTCAAGCATTTCTTCAAACAATTTCTCCACATAGTCGACCAAACCCAAATCAAGAGCAACCTTAATAACAAAATTCAAGATCCGAGCTTTCAGTGCTAAACCATGATTTTGCATCTCAATAACCATATTAACAGCCTCTTTTAACCTCCCAATCTCAGAAAAACTCCTCACTATACATTGCATTACTTCACTAGCTCTATCCAAATTACCATTGTTACAAAAGAAGTAGCACACACTATATACAGTCTCATAAAATGCCTAAATTTTGAAAACCCAATTTCCCAATTAAAGAAACTCAACAATACTATTGTACCAGCTTCTTGTGCTAGTGAAGCAACAACGGTAATCACATGTTCATGGGTTAAAGAGTTGGGGTCGATTTCAAGATTTAGACTTGGAGGTGATGGTCTTGAGATTGAGGTTTGTTAGTAATAGGATTCGCAGACCAATGAAAAGATTGACCTAACAAAAGGTTGGGACGCCGGGGGCAACAATGAAGGTGAAGGTGAAGTAGGTACAAAGGCAGCATAATCATGGATGTAGGGGTGACTAAAACAGAGGGATTTGGAAGAAATGAGAGATAACAGAGAGTAAAGTGTTGGTAGAGAAGAGAGCTTAGGTTGAAATAATCCATTGGATTTGAGTAGAAGAAGAGAGATCATCAACTATCAAATGGGTTACTTCGATCTCTGCTGAAAATTGGAAGCTAGATTGTGTAAACCAAATGTGTAGATTGAAACTCTCTGCTCTTCTTCCTTCAAAATGGTTTGCCCAAGAGCATCAACTAAAAATTCCAAACATAAATATGCATCAAACAAGAGATCAGTTCTAAGATGATGGGTAATGAAAAAAAAAAAGCATATGTGAATGCAGTGGCTCAATTTCCATTTACAGCATGCCACAACAAAAATAACAGAAGAAGAAGAAGAAGAAGAAGAACTAATCAGCTTCATCAATGGTGGAAATTGACCGGATCAGTTGTGGGTAAGGTGGTGGAGGTGACCGGATTAGTGATGGTGGTGGCGGCGTTGGTTTTTCATCGGTAAAAAAAAAAAAAAGACTAATTACCTTCACCCAAGCTGCTACTTTTACCCACGATGCTGCCTTCACCTACGCTGTTGCCTCCATTGATGATGGTTACTTCATCAGTGATGGGGAAGGCAATGTCGAGGGCGGAGGTGGCAAAAGTGAGGTTGCTAGAGAAGACAGAGAATTTAAAACCATAACATTTGTTTTTTTTTTTTTTAAGTGGAGTGCTTATGTGTCAAGCTCCAGCTTATGTGTCAAGCTCCAGCTTATGTGTCAACATAAGTCAACATGTGTTAAGCTCCAGCTTATGTGTCATGCCATGTCAGCCGCTTCTGTTAAAGTTAACAGACATGGACTAACGTGGCATCACTTAAGTGGTTTTAGGACTTAATTAAAAAAACAAATTTGTTTAGGACTTGATTGCAAATTTTAACAAGTTATAGGACTTCTGGGGTCATTATGCCTTTTAGTTTTTATCACTTTAATTAAATGCTTAATTTTTATTGGTTTTGTCTTCCAACTCATCAAATGTTAGGATCACTATATAATAAGACATTGATAGACGTAGCGGCCGCTACATGAACAGTCATGTATCGGGCGCATCGTTTTCTATTTTTTTCATAGAAGGACAATACTACCCCTTGAGCAGGGGTTAGCATATTTGATAAGCGTGTCCATTTTGGTAATTTACAAACCATTTTGGTAATTTACAAAGCGGGCCACTACATTTATGATTTCTGATATACTTATGTGTAAGAATGAAAAAATGTATCAAGTAGAGAGTCTAAGAGAAAAGTACGTGTACATGCTGAAAATGGAAAAAAAAAATGGTTTCAAATTCTGAATTTTTATTTGTGTTGAAACTACTCTATTTTTTTTCTCTCTTCTCTAAATCCAACAAGAACAAAACTGAGATACAAGGAAAAGAAAAAGGCCGAGGAGTAAACACCTGCTCAAAGTATATAAAGATAGACTAAGAGATCCTAATTTCCTCGGTAAAGCACAAACTAGCCTGCTTGATATATATGACTTGAGTGTAGGCGACTTCATGTTTGATGCCATTGTTCATTATTAATGATCATGTTCTCTTCGTAATGCAGGAGGTCAAGTAAAGTATAACTCCTGACACCCAGACTCATTTCAGCACTAAGTTCCATAATAATATAATTAAAGCCTACATTGTTTTTCAGTTTTCAGGGAAGAGGTTCAGGGGTAAACATTTGTGTAGACCATGAAGGAAGCTGAGAGTGGGTGGAGACGCAAGCATGAGTCCTGCATTGCATAAAGAAGCAATGAAAGGCAACGCTGACAGTTTCATCAATTCTTCAGAACTGAGGAAACCATTTTGGACCACGTCCATCGAATTATCAGGAATTATTTGTTGATTTGAAAGACTAATTTTCACTCAATTTTCTTTTCATACTTCCGCATTTGATTAGTATTTAGAATATTTGACTTCTTTATTAATAAAACGAAAAAGATATTGTAGCGGGCTTGTATATGAAGTGGACCAATGAAATGACGAAAATAATACAAGACCAAACGAAGTAATACTACCCCTGCTCGAGCAGTATCATCTTTTATTAAAAAATATATATATATACATTGTTTGCGGCCTGCTATGCAATTTCACGTAATGGACTGCTACAAATATCACATCTCTTAATAAAAATAGAAAAAAAAAACTTTTAAATAGTTTTACTATTCTGAATACTGGTTTAAAGGTAAATTAATTTACGTTATGTTGTGCGCATGATGACACTATCTGATTAGACCAGCCCCAACACAATACTTTGGAGCTATGGAGAGCGGAGCGACAGTAGTAGAGCTCCAAAGAAACTCAAGAAACTGGACTAATATTGTGGGAGAAATTGTGAAGACAGAGAGAAAAATATTCCCAAAGCACGAATCACTTGCTTGGTCTTTTGATGAGGAGCTCAAAAAGAAGAATTCTGGGCTGCTTTATATGGAGTTGAACAATGAAGTTGTAGGCTATGTTATGTATACTTGGCCCTCTTCTTTATGTGCCTCTATCACAAAGCTTGCAGGTACATTACACATATTTTTGCTAACACAATTCCTCTGTAATTTATCTTCATTGCTGCCCATTTTCTCACTTGCAAGAATTGCATGTCAAGATTTTTAATTTACTTTTTTTTTTCTTGTTATGCAACTCTAATGATTGCATTGCATGCAAGTGTTTGA
>CATIWK010697757.1:0-10451 GCA_949634005.1 Mallotus japonicus | reverse complement strand
ATCTTTAAATCAATTGTTCAAAAAAATTAATCAATAAAATATGAAATAAATAAAAATTAACTAAAAAGGTATGAAAAGAAAAAAATTAATATATAAAAATATAGTTTTTAATTTAATTTAGATAGATATAGAAAATTAAGTAATTATATTTAAATAAATAGGGACAATTAAGTAATTATATTTAAATTTATGGGAACTGTTCATGAAAAGCTCCAAATTGGAGCTGATATGAAAAGGAGTTGGTAGGTGTCCCAACAGCTAACAGCTAACAACTACCATTTAAAATTACCAACCAAACACTATTTTATAGCTGTTGGGAACTGAACAGCTATCAGCTCCCCTCCAACAGCTATGCCAAACACCGTCTTTTCCAACAACAAAGTCAATCACAACACTCTTTAAAATTATATTCATAACAGAATAAAATACATCGCAGTAATTAAATTTTCATGCATCATTTATTAATTAGAAATTATTATGATATTCTAACATCACAAAAAAAAAAAAAAAGGACATTGGATCAAATGAATTGCGCCAAATATAATCAGTCACTTGGTAAAAAAAAATATATAATCAGTCACAACACTTTTTAAAATTATTTGTCCGTTGTGCCAGTTCCCAAATAATTTTTTAAAATAAAATAAGTAAATAAGCAAAACTATACTATTTTAAAATAAAAAAAATAAAAATTTTTATAAATTTAGGAAATGAAAGAACAAAAACCTCAAGCAAGTTTTTTTGGCCGGCGATTTCTCAGAAAACAAATTGATCTCTAACTGTCCAATTGATATAGTTGTTATTGTCTGCTTGGCTGATTGACGTGGCTCAAATATTTCAGAACTTTAATATTATTATTATGATTGTTTTAATTATAATAATATTTAAAATAATATAATCATTTTATTATTAATAGTTTAATGATTAATAAGATATTTATAATATTATATTTAATTAGAATATTATTTACTTATTTATAAAAAAACTCAAAATCGACTCGATAATAATCGAGTTGAACTTAAACTCGAGTGAGTCGGGTAGAATTTCGAGTCAAGTTCGAACTTCTTAATATTTAACTTGATAGACTCATAAATTTAATCAGTCTAATCTAACTTGTACATATATACTACTTTGCGCTTTTATTTTAATATAATGACAAAAATATCTTATCAAATCGAATTGAACTCAAATATATATATATATATAGTAAGCAAGTTGACTTTAGTAGAACTCGAATATATGAGTTATTTAATCAAGTCAACCTCAAGTTATGAAAATAGAACTCATTCGAGTTCGAGTTGAGTTTCGAATTTAGTTATATATGACTTATATATATATATATATATTAAAATTTTAATTAATTAACCAAGTCGAGTCTAGTAGAACTCGAATATATGAGTTATTTAATCAAGTCAACCTCAAGTTATGAAAATGAAACTCATTCGAGTTCGAGTCGATTTCGAATTTAGCTATATATGACTTGTGTATATAAATTCACACTTGCTATATATGAATTTAGTTAGATATGACTTGTGTATATAAATCAATAAATTTTGTCAAAGTTCTCAGTCTTTAAACCTTGTTGCATAAATTTAAGTACTAAAAAAATGTACATGAGCTAACATATAATCCTATTCGACTGTTTATAAAGGGGACAAGAATTATTGTTAATTGTTTTCTATAAAATTATATTATTTTTCTTTCCTTCTTCTTCATTACTGAATAATAAATATAAAAAAAATAGGTAGTCAAAAATTATAAAAAAAATACTGATTCAAAAGAATTTCACTTTTAAAAAAGGAAATTCAGCTTGGCATTCCTGTTGACTTTGAATATTGACACTTATATGCAATTTTTATAGCCAAATTAATGCAATTTTCAACATCTCAAAACTGTTATATGGTTTCAATTTTTAATTGGTATCACCAAATTTGATTAGTTGAAGAGAAGAAAAATAAATTGTGTGGTTAATTGCCTCGTCATTCCAACAGTTCTCAATGGTTTTAGTGTTGTTATTGCAGTCCTTGATAACCACAACAATGATAACTGCTTCACCAGATGTGATATCTAACTGTTGTCCTAATAAATTTGGAAATGTTCAAAGTTCTGTACCCGTTTGGGATCAATTTCATATCTAAGATCAACAGTGATCCTTTTTCCATAGCATAAATAATTTTTTTTGTCATGTGTACCTGCAATATGACTTTTAATCCTTATCTACTATATATATTTTTACGACAACATATTAGTAAAAGAATGCACAATGTCTATCCGCGTTGATCCAACATTCAACTGTTACAAACAGTTAGGTTTTATTTCCAACCAGAAAGTTAACCTGCGCATCGCCACGGGATATTTTCAAAACAGAATAAAATCCATAACAATAATTAAATTGTCATGCATCATTTATTGATTAGAAATTATTATGATATTCTAACATTAAAAACCAAGGAAAAAGAGACATTCGATCAAATGAATTGCACTCAAATAGAGCCAATAACAACACTTTCTTAAATTATTCGTCCATTAATTTTTTTAATAGAAAATAAGTAAATAATCAAAACTATACTATTTTCAAATAAACAAATAAATATTTATAAATTTAAGAAAGGAAAGAACAAAAATCTTGAGCAAGTTTTTTTGGCCAGCGATTTCTCAGTAAACAAATCAATCTCTATTTGTCCAATTGATATAGTTGTCATTGTCTACTTGTGATGCAGACCAGATAGCTTTTCAGTTTATGGATCGTTTGGATTCTGATAAAAGGGCCAAACTGCGCAGTTGTGCTTTGAAAGTCTCTAACTTTTGACATCGGTTTACGGGGCTCATAATATGTCAAATTGAAGCTGATTTAGATATCTACATTTGTTATCATGTTAACCCGTAACAGCCCAGGTTTTGGGCTCAAAATGGCCAAATACACCATTTTCACTCCTGAACTTTAACACATTGACCTATTTCACCTCTCAACTTTCATTTTTTCCTATTACACATATAAACTTATATTTTGGACCCATTTCAGACCTAGTCAACCAACATTTGTTTTATTTAACACATTGATGGATAGCGTGTCATGAAGCATTTTTAAATGATGCGGGTGAGCGCATGAAGACTAAAAATTAAGCTGACATGGTTAAAAAGTGAACAATGTTGGCAATTTTTAATTGGAAACATTGAAAAGAAGAAGTGTTTCTTCTCCATTGCCCAATTTAGACAAAAAAAAATAGTGATATGCTAATGTCTTTCTTCTCTCTCTCCATTCGTCAGATCCTTCACTCTTCTAAAAAAATATTGATTTTTCTTTTTTTTTTTTCCCATTGAAGTGTTATTGCATAACACTTGAGCCTATAGCTATAAATCGTTCTTCTACTCCTTCAAAATACAAATAGAGATTTCAAAAAACATGGAACAGAAACATAGGTACAGTGTAATTTCAGGTAGAGGTGTTTTGTTTTAGGCTAATGGGAATCGCTATGATGGGCAATGGGAAAATGGGGTACCTAAAGGAAATGGGATTTTCACATGGCCCGATGGAAGCTGATATGTGTGTACTTGGAATAGCAATAGCAATTCTAAAGATTTAATGAGTGGCCATGAATTGACTGGTACTTTTTCTAATTGTATCTCTTTTCTGTGGTTGATGATGTTGTTGTAGTGTATTCTTCTTGTGTTGTAAAGTAGAAGAGGATACAGATTGCTGCTGGGGTATCTCTAGTTAGAAGTTTTTTTTGGGTGTGTAATAAATATGGCTAAATTGGAGGGTTCTTTGGATGAGATGAGGGATGTTATCTAGGTTGATGAACTTTTTGACGGTCTGCTTTCGGCCAAGGTCCGATCGATATGTGCACTCCAACTCGGATAGCAGTGGCCGCCAAGATGGGTTATTGTGGTACAAGGACCATGGGCAACACTTTAATGGTGAATTTTCAATGGCAGTAGTGCAGGCCAATAATTTACTTGAAGATCAGAGCCAGCTAGAATATGGCAGTTTAAGCTTGCATGACGCTGGCCCATTTGGTACCTTTGTTGGAGTATATGATGGGCATGGGGGAGTTGAGACATCTTGCTATGTCAATGATCATCTCTTTCAGCATCTCAAGAGTAATTGCCTTAGACTTTAATGGCTTTTACTGTTATTATTTGTGGTTTCCTATTTATGTACATCTATGTTATACTTGAATTAAAAAAAACCAAGAGTTAACTGGAAAAGAAATCATTGTGAAATCTGATGCTGATATTATTACTCTTTTTAAGGCCTTGCCCCTAGACATTGTAAAGCAAATTATAGATTCTTGCTTAGAACATGGGTTGGATGCACCTGAAGCACAAGTTATCCTGACTAGCATGTGAAGAGAATACATCGGGTTTTGGATTCAGATGATATAGAATTAGTTAGAATGCTACTGAAAGAGGCATATACCAATGTGGATGATGCATATACACTCCATTATGCTATTGCATATTATGATGCAAAGACTAGAACAAAGCTTCTTGATCTTGGAATTACTGATGTTAACCGCCGAAATTCAAGGGGCTACATTGTGCTTCACGTTGCTACAACGAGGAAAGAGCTTAAGATTATAGTATCATTATTAACAAAAGGAGCTTAATCATCAAATCTTACTCCGGATTGTAGAAAAGCAGAGAGCAGGAGCTGAGCACATGAGAGATGTACAGGTTAAGCTTAGCCCGTATTGTGATTATTTGTCAATGCTCACCATTTATTTGATAAAATGCCCAAGAAGAACTGTATATTATGGGTCTAAGATATTGAAATAAAAAAAAAAGTTATTGGCCCATGTGTAATATGTGTCAGAGAATTAGTCCATATCAGCTAGCGTTCCTAAAGCAGGCCTGGTGCTTATTGGCCATGAGTGATATGGGTCGAAAAAAGAAGTTCAGGTGTGTGGAATAGGAAAAAAAAAAGTTGGGAGGTGAAATAGGTCAATGAGTTAAAGTTCAGGGGTAAAATGGTGTATAGGTCAATGAGTTAAAGTTCAGGGGTAAAATGGTGTATAGGTCAATGAGTTAAAGTTCAGGGTAAAATGGTGTATTTGGTTAGCTCAAAATTGTCCGTTTAAGGCTGTTTTGAGGGCTTTAAAGTTTTATGTCTGGTTTTTTATTTGGGATTTTATTTGGCGTTTTGATCTTTTCCTTTTTAGGGTGACATTATTATTATTTATTCATTATGTTCTGTTGGATAAACAATTTTGGTCATTTTTAATAAAAAAAAAAACCCTATTTCCCAATTTTCAGTATTCAATTGAATCAACAAAATTGATGCATATTTCTTGGTATTTTCTAATCAACAAGAAATAGAAGATTGGATTTCTGGTATTCTCTCTTGAATCAACAAATTTCTAATTTATTTTCTTTATTTAATAGCTTACACTATGTCAATTGGCATCAAAGCCTGGTTTGTCCCTTGGTTAAACATGCCACCTAGAAGACAACAGCATATTAAGGATGTGTATGAGCGTGAGATGGAGCAACGGATGAATCAACGGTTGGATGCAATTGATGGAATAGATGACTGAGAGGATGACCGCGATTATGGGCAATCAGAATAGAGCCCACCGTCCGTTCAAAAAAAAAAGAATAGAGCCCACCGTAATAACAACTGTCGCCTAGAACACTCAGATGGTGAGGAAAGTGATGGTATTGAAGATGAGTTTTATGAGGAGGAGGCTCCACTTAGACATCGTAGAGCAGCTGTAGAATAGGATAGGAGGTGGTGGGAAATGGGAATGGCATGGGAAATGGGAATGGCATTAAAAAACCCAAATTTCATGGCAGCCTGCAACCAGAAAGGTTTTTAGATTAGTTAGCCACTATTAAAGAAATTTTGGAATTTAAAAGAGTGCCAGAAAATAAGCGGGTGCCTCTGGTAGCCACCAGATTGCGAGGGAGAGCTACCGCGTGGTGGCAGCAATTGACACTGACTCGAAACAGATTGGGAAAGTCAAAAATCACTGACCCGAGCGACCATGTGGTGGCAGCAGAGTTACCTATACCATGACAATTCCAGTAAAACAACTTCATAAATTTAGTTTATCAGGTTTTTTAACAACCCTATTGGAAAGAGTAACTCTATATTTCTCAGGCTTTGACTGTTTTTGTTTACGTTGAACAATAGTCCATTCTTGCTCTGTAAGTTCTGCCTCATTCGCCCAAGATAGCTTGGCCTGAGTAGCATATGGTTTCTTCCTGTCTTCATCTGATGCTATGGAATCAGCGTCATTGTCATCAGTTTCAGAGTCGGCTGACTTATCTATTGCAAGAAGTTGATCATATGCTAATATCGCAACCCCTGATGTATTGTCCAATTTGTTTACTGGATCATTATTTTCAAGTCTGATCAGAGTCTCTTCGGAGTTTAAAACAGCAGTGTCAATCTTAGTCTGCACCTTCTAATCCTTTGGAATATCCACATCAATGCGACCTTCAGGTTGGAGCTCAGATTACAGCGCTTGAAAAGCGTTTTCAATTGGAATAGCTGCAGTGCCCGACTGAGTCTTTGGCTTCTAGATACGTTTGGGCTCATTAGGTTTCGAGTGAGAATTATTTAAATTTTTTTATCGAGGCGCATCTGAAATCTTTCTTCTTCTACAATCCTGACTTCAGTGACCAATATTAGAATAAACCTGACAAAATGCTGGTAAATTTTTGTAAACAACATCGATGAAGAAGCTCTTGCTGATGCTTTCAATAAGGAAATTCTCTTGAAGTTTAGAAGATAAATCAATGTTAATCAACATTCTGGCATAATGACCAAACTCACCAAAAGAAATGGCATTATCAATCTTCAAAGGAACGCCAATCCCTTTAGCGACGGAAGATAAAATTTGTGGATGCCAATACTCCCAAGAGAGCTTATAAAATCTCACCCAAATCTAAGAATTTATTGGAGTTTGAGCTGTCGGATCAAAATCCAGTGTCTAATATTGAAGACGTAAAATCCCTGGCTTTAAATTAATTACTCCACGACTCCAAACAGCCTTCTTTTCCTCAGATGTATTAAAAATGACATGATAGTAACCTCTACCAAGAGATATGAGCTTCCAATTAGAAGAAAGACCCCAGAGCAAAGATAATTTAGACTTTAATTCTGTAAGTTTCCAGGGAGAATCTCCTTTAGAAAGAATAATCCAAGCAATCAGAGCATTCGCACAGATAGCAATCTGTTGTTCATAAAGTTATTGATTAATCTTGATGGCAATAAATCCACCCTTATTGGTGGCTAGAGTATCATCAGAATTCAAAATCATTGAAGATTTTGAAACCGCCATGGCATAAGAAGGCTTGTTATGGACTGGAGCAAACATGTCTTTATGGCTTGGGAAATCCATATCGAAAGGTGGAGCAAAAATGAGTCAGAACTGCCTGAAACACACGGCTTGACGCCGCCAATCGGCGAGCGAGACGAAGAAAAGAGGCAGTTAGGTTAAAAACTCTAAACAGAGCATTTTAACTAACTTAAATAACGTCTTAACCTAACTTAGCCCAAAGTTAGGATTTTCTAATCATCAATTCCTATCTATTAACTCCTTAGATAGAGTTGCAAAATGAGTTTTGTGACTTAACTCCAACCTTACACAAATGGAGCTTTTCTTGGTTAAACTTTAACCAAGATCCCAATATCCCAAGTGTTTTATGGATAACACTTTGACCCATTCCTCTAGTTTAAGTTCCTCACTTCACTTCCCTTTATTAGCCCAAGAAAGGAGATGAAGAAGAATCTAAACTAGAACACACCCCAATTATTCTCAATAGAAGAAGAAAATTTGAACACAATTAATTTTAATGCAAAGAATGTTCACCAAAACTCACCAACATCTTAAATGAGGTTTAGTAACAAGTATTTATAGTTGTGATGCCAAAACTCACCAACATCTTAAATGAGGTTTAGTAACAAGTATTTATAGTTGTGATGAAAAACTAGCTGTTAGAAAGGCATTCCACCATCCTGAACCTTCTCTTACTTAATTAATTGTTTCTTCAAATTTTTGCAAGAAATTGGAGGCTTACGAACGTGACCATACCCCTCGTGATCTTGATAAATCAGAAAAGTAACCATTGCAAGCAGATTTTGACCGTTTGAAAGTTGACAGTTGGATCATGACTACCCTCATCATGACCCTGATTATGAGGGTCACTACTTTCAACCTTGTCTTCATATTCATCATGATCATGGGACCTTGATCAAGGCCATGATTACACTCCTCACGATCGTGACCAGGATCATGAGGGTCACTGACTTCTTTAGCTCTTCTAGTATGCTCTTCCTCGCGGCCATGATCATCCTTGATCATGAGCGTGACTCTGCTCCTCATGATCATGACCGAGATCATGAGGGTCCCCACATGAAATCCTAGAACTTGCTCAATTGCCTTATGATCGTAATCCCATGCTGACGATCGTGAGCATGCTTCTCACGGGCAGCCTCACAGTGAATGTTTCTGCCTTTAACTTAACTCGAGCGATTTTGAAAGAGTTAGATCATGGGGATGCTCTAGGTCATTTCTCCAATCACGAGCATCCCTGCCACTTTGAGAAACTTGAATTTTTCACTTTCGAATGAGCATTACTATGAACATAACTTATACACACTTAAATGACACAAATTGGTAACTCAATATTGAATTGTTAAGGTCAAAATAGAAGTGATTAGACATATGGTCAACAAATAACAACAACAACAACAACAACAACAACAACAACAATTTTTAAATTAATAATTATGAAATACTTAAATAATTTTTAGAGTAATAATTTTTAATAATTAATAATTAGAGTAATAATTTTTATATTAAAAATACCTTTAATATTAAAAATTATTATAACAAAAATCATTTATAAATTTAATAATTTATCAATACTAAATTTGATTCTTTTTATTATTGTGTTTATGCTTTTTATTTAATTTTAAATAAAATAATTATTTGTATTAAAATTGAATAAATAGGCTAAATTAAAATATGTTATCAAAATTTGAAAGTTAGAATAAAATTGCCAAATATTTCAAAATTTTGGATTTTTTTTAATGCCAATAGACCATTATAAATTTAGCAATTTGAAAAGGGTAAATTTGACATTTTATAAAATGTGACATTAGTATTTTTATTTAATTTTGACCAAATAATTGTTTGTGCTAAAATTACCAACCGTTTACTAAATAATGACTTTTTTTATTTTTTTTAATCTAAATCACCAATATCTAGAATCCATTGAATTCTAACTGATGACATTTTTATCAAAATTAAAAAAGTTGAGATAAAATTATAAAGGTTACAAAATTTGAATTTTTCATACTAATAGAGCAGTAGACCAATTTTTAAATTTTTTTTTTCTAAAAAGAGCCGGGCGTTATTTAGAAAATTACTTTTCGTTTTTAATTAAGAATATTTACTCAATCTCAGCATAACTTAACAAAAATATATTTAAAACATATTTAACTATTAAGGTACGCTAAAACTTAAAAAAAAAAAACAAAAAGTAATGATAATATAAATAATATCAGTTTTGAACTTAGATCCAAAACTCACCCCTTACACTTCATATACCTTACATTATTTCCATTTGTAAACTTGAATTTTTTTTACATGCCCAAGAAATGAAAAATGTAAATTTCGTTGAAAATATCAGCGCAATAACAGACCTACAACAACCGCACCTTTGGTTATCGAACCTCAATCATTGTAATTGTAACTTCATTGACAGAACATGAATCATGTTCAGTTTCAATCAATTTTCTTTCAGTGAAAAATCCTGGCTCTTTAGGCTCAGGCAATGCCCCTTCACCACTCAGCATCAGAACCACAGATGACATGCATGGTCTATCTTCAGGACAATGTTGCACGCATAATAGAGCAACATGAACTGATCTTAACACCTCCGGTACATTGCAATATTCCACTATTAACCCATTAATCAGCTCTTGAAATCTTCCTTCCTTGAAAAGTTTCTATGCCTGCAAAATATTATCCATTTTGTAAACTGATGCTTGTAGCCTAAAAATGCAGGATCAAGATCAAGCACTAATGTAAAGCTTACATGCCCAACAAGGTTGAGTTGGTGATCTGGATGACTAAATCCCCTGTTTCTCTTGCCACTAATTATCTCCAGCACCAAAACACCAAAGCTGAACACATCCGATTTTATAGAGAATAGCCCATCAATAGCATACTCTGGCGACATATAACCGCTGCAGGAAAAAATAATGTTGAACTAGTGTTTTTTAAAAGAAAAATCTGAAATTAGTCGCATGCATTTTCATTTGTCTGAAAACAAAATAATAATAAAATAGACTTACAATGTCCCAACTACTCTGTTTGTATTTGCTGCAGTTTCATTACCCCCAAAACTTCTAGCCATTCCGAAATCTGAGATTTTCGGATTCATCTCATTATCTAATAAAACGTTGCTCAATTTGAGATCCCTATGAATGATTCTTA
>CATIWK010697453.1:0-12335 GCA_949634005.1 Mallotus japonicus | reverse complement strand
ATTTATATATATTTATTTCCACAGAGTTTAACTGGGCTTGGTAAGCCCATATTCATTTTAGGCCTGTTCTAAGTGTGTGACCCTATAGGTTCACATAACGTTGGCAGTGGGCCTAAATCCCAATTTAGGCCTACAAGTCATAATTGGTCTCTAGCAAGACATTATGACTACCCAAGTTCTGTGAAGGCCGATAATCCGACATAACTTTGTTACAGTGAACATTATAGTCCCTTTATCACATGATATCTTAATTGAACATAAGGCATAGTTTGTCATCCTTATATAGTTCAATAATATTATGACTTGATTCCAAGTAGACTGAGATTGATAGCTCTTTATCAATTCATTTCAGCATGACCATGCATTTTCCTTCAGTCTATCTTATCAAGGGGCCTATAGATATCTTACTCATATTAAATGAGGGATAAATTCCTTCTCAATCACTCACATTTCTCACATAACTCATTTCATATCCAACAACATTCTATTTAATCATCCGGTTAAAGACAATATTAGAATGTGTCAAAACATAAAATAGTTTTGTAGAAATCCATGGTGATTTCAATGTCAAAGGACTAAAACAATATTACTGTGATGAGAAATACTTATGACAATAATCTATGTAGTATTCTCATAGTGGGTCAATCCAGTACATGATTTCTCAAATATGTACCTATGAGTTGACTTAATATCTCATATTCATGATTAGTAAAACATAATCATCAGTCAACATCATAATAGCCTTAATTCATTAATATTTATACAATAAATAAATGGCTAGGGATAATCTGAATAGAACTCATATTTTAATCTAAGGGTTTTACTATCAAGTCACATACTTGATGACCTTAGAAAGAATTAACTATTCACTTAGTTATCATAAAAAAGCAATGATAATGGAAATGCCTCTTTATTAATAAAATGATAAAGTCAATACATAATCACAAAATGATTGACCTAGTGCATATCACTAACAACAACAATCTCCACCTTGGCGAATATAAAGCGCCTTAGGAGATAAATTCTCTCATACCAAATGGGTTGGGGGAACATGCTTCTTTAGCATCTGGCAACATTCAACAAATCCAAGCAATGCTTGAACTTGTCACTGGTAACTGGCTTTGTCAACATATCAGTTTTATTCCTAGAAGTGTGAATCTTCTGTAGTAATATCTGACCAGATGTAATCAACTCCCTGATCTTGTGAAACCTCACATCAATATGCTTTGTCCTAGCATGATACACCTGATTCTTTGCAAAATAAATGGCACTCTGATTGTCACAATGCAACTGAACTCCACCTTGCTCAATACCCAGTTCCTTCACTAGTCCTGTAAGCCATAATGCTTCCTTAGTTGCTTCAGCTACTCCCATATACTCTGCTTCAGCTGTAGATAATGCCACTATAGACTGAACTGTGGATTTCCAACAAATAGGCCCTCCTGCAAGAGTAAACACATACCCTATTGTAGACCTCCTATCATCTATATCACCAGCATAATCCAAATCCACATATCCCACAACTGAAGGTTCACCCCTGCTGACTACCAAACATGATGCCATAACCTGTTTGTGCCCCTTAAATACCTGAATATCCATTTGACTGCTTCCCAATGTTGCTTACCTGGTTTTGACATAAACTTGCTCACTTGACTAACAGCTTGAGCCAAATCAAGTCTAGTGCAAACCATTGCATACATCAAGCAACCAATTGCACTGGCATACGGTACTTTTGCCATGTCTTCAATTTCTCTATCTGTCTTTGGGCACTGATCTAAGGAAAGTCTAAAGTGATTCGCCAATGGAGTACTCATTGGTTTAGCACTGCTCATCCCAAGTATATTTTGATAACTGTAATGATATTAATAACTCATGCTGGTTCTGTTTTTATTCCCCTTGGAGGTTCTTTTTCTATAGTTTCAGCAGGTATCATTCGCCTATCTCCTATGGTCTAAGAGCGAACAAATTTGTTCAAGGCTCCCCTTTGTACTAGCCTTTCGATTTCTTCTTTTAGGTGCCGAAATTCCTCGGTATCAAAACCGACATCCCTGTGGAATTTGCAGTATCTGCTCTGGTCCTTTTTTCCTGCGGAAAGGCTACTCATTTGCTTTGGCCAACAAACATCATCTCCTGACTTTTTAACCCACATTAATACATCTGCTCTGGAGAAATTGAGCAGGGTGTATTGACTGTGTCGATATGGATGTCTTTTATCATCTTGACCCTGCCTCCCTTCGTCTCGATTTTTCCTACCATCATTATCCCAAGGTCACTTACTAGGGAAACGACCCTGTGGCCTTAAGGAGCGCCATGCCTTATCCAATCTTATGAACTTTTGTGCTCTGTTCATCAACTCAGTGAAACATTTAGGAGGATCAAGATAAAGCGAATCAATTAACTTGCCATACTTGGTGCCCTGCTGTAAGGCAGTCAAAGCTTCTGTGGGGCTAAGGTTCTCTATTTGCATAACCACTTTATTGAAGCGGCTGATGTAGTTTCATAGGATTTCTCTTTCCTCTTGCACAATTTCCCACAGGTCCGCGGACACCTTCTTGGTAAGAATACTGGTAATAAACCATGCTTTAAACATTGTTGCCAATTAGTAAAATGAGGTAACAGAACATTCATCTAGCCCGAGATACCATTCTTGAGCCACATCTTTTAAAGTGGCTGGAAATACTTTACACAACAAAGCGTCCTTCGAAGTATGGAGATGCATTACGGTACAAAATTTTTCTAAGTGACTTCAAGGATTGGAGGCCCCATCGTAGGACTCCAGCTATGGAATTTTAAATTTAGATGGGAAAGGTATCTCTAGAAGCTGCTTGGCCAAAGGTGAAGTGTGAGCCAAATCCTGATCTATCTCTTCAGGTGCCAAAGCTCCACATCTTTTAATTACTTCCATTATCTTCTTTTCTACCTCCGCATTAGGAACCTGTATGCTTTTTTCTTCAGCTTCACTCAGTTCATCCCATGAGGAATCTTCGCTGGAGATGACTGGACTTGCCACTTCTTCAAGTGGTGCTTTGTCTTTTCGCACCTGATGAGTGCAGTATTTCGGAATTGGGGACTCTTTTACTTCTGGCGGTGTGCCATTAGTAATGGTTATTGCTTGATCAAGCCTTTTTAACAAGGCCAACATATTTTGACGAATGGATACCAGGTCATCCTTCGCCAGTGTAGTTTCCAATGCAATTCCGTTATTATTAACGGCTTGAGAATCTTCAGGATGTTGGCTTGAAGAGCCTCCGAGTGGGGGATCCACTACTGGTGATTGAGTGTCATCGTCGTTGGAATGTTCTGTCATAAGATAGCAGCGTCAAGGAAACAATGAGAAATCTTGGGGAAAGTCCACGCTCACCGCACCAATGATAAAAGGGGTATTCCTTGAGCTCCTATTTTCTTAGGGATCTTTGAATGTGATTGGTTAATCTGCAAAAGAGGAAAAGTCAGGGTGGGATCTCTAATGATCCCACTCCGATGTTTAAGTTAGTAATGTATTTGAGGTAAAGAGAAATTTGATTGAATTGGGTTGAGTTGAATTACCTTATTAGATTAGGATTCTATATATATGCTAAGTAGTTACCATTTGTGGAGTGATTTTTGGAGGTAGTGGCAGTAATGTTGGCGTGTGAGAGTAAAAATAGGAACCAGTTTGTGAGTGGAATGAATGGGGAAAGTGGGCGACCTTTTCGCTCCACAGGCTTCAGGTCGCAAGTCCAGTTATCTGCGGAAGGTTTCAGGCGTCATGTAGAGTCTTAACCATGCTGACTCAATATTTGACTCTGTCTTTGACCCTTATTTATAGGAGTTGAATTTTCCTTATGTTATCGGGGATGATAAGGAATATCAAATATTCTATCTACACCTCGTTATATTTGTATTTGTTTACATTTGAATTTTATTTATTTGTTTATTATTTGTCATTAAATTTACAATTTAAATTAGTTTTTTTATTATTATTATATAGAGTGTTCCGTTGTATTTAGTTCATTTGAATCTCATCATTAATAAGCAAAATTTTTGCTGCATGGCACTTAATTTTATATATATATATATAGACACACACTTGAAGAAGTGATATTTTTCATGATAATTTTAATCAGATAAAATATGAATTTTTTGAGACCCAAATAATTTTTTTATGTTTGGGTCTAGAACATCATCTCTATTTACACACGTGTTAAAATTGATAAATTATTTATTATTGCTCTAAAAATTACTCTGTATCTAATTTTTAACGGTAAGTACATGTTTTCTATCCGTGATTTTTTTTAATTTAAAATTTTTCACGAACATTTTGTGTGATTTTATTTTCTATTTTGCTATTATTATCGCATTATGTTAAAGTGTAATTTGTATTCTATCACATAATCAGAAAACTATAATATATAAATATTTAGTGATTTTTAATATAGGGCGGTGATATATTTTCGAAATGTGAAATGCCAAATTCCTACATATATATGCATAGTACAGGGCTGCCTGTTGCCCTTTCGTCATCGTAAATTCTTACGGGTGGCTCCATAGACTTTTGTTCCTGGACTCATGTCATGGGACCCAAGTTGACTTGGCAATCCATTTCAGGCAACTTCAATGACTTGGCAATCCTTTACAAGCGAAAAATTTTAAAATGGTTCTGTAATATTAATTTATTATGTAAAGATTTTTGTCATGGTCATGCAACATGAAGAATTATATCACGATCCGCGAAAATATTTTTTTCACCCTTTATTTTCGTGGGTTACTAAAAAGCAATAAGGGGTAAAAATATAAAATAAAAATTTTTATTTTTATTTTTTGTGAAACAAACTTGTAAGTTTATTTGGTTCGAATTTTAAATGGGAGATTCTTACCTACACTGGTTCTAATACAGCATATGGTTAGATGAATGACAAATAAGTCAAGTGAAAAACACTTGACCAATAAAACAAAACACCTATTTTTATTATTCACATCTAACCAATGGATGTATTACATTTAGTGTAGATAAGAATTTTTAATTTTAAATTAGTTAGAGCGTTTATGACTATATATTGGATACCGAGAGTATAAGATGAGAAAAAAAAAACAAGACTTAAAAAGAAGGACTTAACCTTAAACCTTTGTTACGCCAAAAGAAAAAGAAACGGAAAGAGATGGATGTAACATTACATTAATTTGTATTTTTCAACTTGCGGTACTATAGAGCAAAGGATTTGTTGAACCAGTCTCCTCTCCATTATTTTTAGACCAAGATTTCCAATTCAGAACGCTCCAGCTTCTTTCTCTGTGCTGTGTTAATTAAACCTAACCTATATTATGTCTGCCAATCAATCCTAGTTAGATTGTTTTATTTTTATTTTTTCATTTGACACTTTTAATATTCAGTAACCACATATATTTCGATTATTTGTAAAAATTTGTAGCGCTTGATTTATGTCTGCCATCAACAGTTAATTTTCGGATGCATATGATGCAACGAATTATGTGGAATGTGTATCCTTAGAACTCAGTAACTTACCTGATCTCTACAAAAATTCTCCAAGCTATATTACAGTAAAGGTATTTTTTATATGTAGTTACTTTATTTCAAAATAAGATAACTTATTTTGTTTGGAAAAATTTATCTAAATTTATGAAAAATGTAAAATTTTTTTTTTTTACTTTTTGTGAAATAATATTATTTTTCATGAATATAAGAATTAATATTTCGTTTATTATAACTTGATATATTTTTTTGTTAAATTGTTACTTTGTAAAAAAATAAATCATTTTTATGGAATTAATTGTTATAATTGTAGAATTTTTTTTTCTATAAGTGTTAGTGCTATTTTATTAATTGAAAATTTTTTTTTTAGATTGGTATTTTTGTAAAGATGAAATCTTAATTAGAAAAATTTATTTTATTCAAAAAAGTGAAAAGATTATTATTTTTTTTTGTGAAATAACATTATATATCTTTATTGTAAGAATTAATTTTTTTTATAACTTGATATATTTTTATAAACTATCACTATTTTCATTAATTTAAAATACTTTTATGTAAAAATAATTTCAATATATATATCTATATATAATTATAAAAAATATAAAAATTAATTTCATAAAAAGTGATTTATTTTTCTATAATGCAACAATTTAATGTAAAATATATCAAGTTATATTGAAAAAGAACTATAATTTATATATTTACAAAATTTGATGTTAGTTTGAAAAAAAGCACAATATTTTTCACATTTTTTTTTTTGTAAATTTAGATAAAATTTCCTAATTAAGAAAAATACATTACTTTGTTTTAAGCAAAATAAGTATAGAAAACACCTACAGTTAATGACATTATTCAGTAGTCATACATATTTCGATTATTTTTAAATTTGAGCCGAATGTATAATATTTTTATCCTTATATGATTTTTTTGTGACAAAATTAAGTTATATGTTTTACTCTCTTAATAATTTTTAAGTATATTCCATTAATATCATTGGACATATTTCTGAGATGGTATCTCACATTGAGTTGTAATAATATCTACGATATTGGCCCCATAAATTTCATGTAAAGGAAAAAAGAAACGCTTTTTATTATTTTCAAATAAAGTTGTATCAACGCTTTTTTTTTTTATCTATTGCAAACTCATTATATCACAAATTATCAAGAATTATAATGGGTAGGTGTTAAATTTCTTTTTTTAGTTACTAATAATTGGGTGATTGTTGGATTTTGTTCTTTTTTTTTTATCTTCTTATTCTTTATGTTGTTATTTTTTTTTTTATGTTTTTTGCTAGTTGTTGAAAGGTTTATTGTAAGGTTGTTGTGAGAATTTTTTATTTTTAATTTTTTGGTTGCTGAAAGGTTATTTGTAAATGTCTCTCAACAACTGATTTAAGCGATTGCATATATCAAAACTCGAATTTAAAACCTGACTTAAGTGAGAATAGTTTACTACCAGTTGATTCTAACGGTTGTTTGTACTTGGTAAGTTTCTTTAGTAAAATACATGCAACTTTTTCATTCATAGAAATGTTAAATAACTGAAATAATAATGAATCCTAAAAAAAATTTAAAATTAATTTTACAAATTAATAATAATAAAATTTAAATTTTGTTTTGTAGCCATTAAATAGCTCATTCACTGGCAAAACACATACAGTTTTAAACTCTATTAAATATGAATGCAAAAAGAAATATACTTGGAATTCTAAGAATAATTATAAATGGAAATTAGAATAATTCCACAAAATTCAAAAATTTTTCTCCTAAAAGTAAAAACAACAAACAAGCAAGTACACAATATGACAACACAATAAGCTGCCTAGGCTGCACTTGATCACTAGTTAATTAGTGGAACAAGAAGTTGCACAAGTCCAAGTCCATGACTGAGTATTGCCACTAGCATCCATGGATGTAGATCCAAAGAATGGATATATGTCCTATTTACTCGCTTAAATTCTTTAACCGGCGTGTACACCACGGCTGTCGAGTGCTCTTTCATTGGACTTACCCAGAGAACAGACCACGGCCTCGAGTACTCTTTCAATGGTCATATCAATGATGCTGCCTATTACTAGTGCAGCTTATTAAACTCGAGAGAAATGGTCAGCAAAGACTATGGATTATGCAGTGGTTGAAAAGTACACAACTAATAGACAAGGGAGATTCTTGCCTACACTGAGTGTATTACATCCAAGAGTAGGATTTGTGACACATCAACCAAGTGATTTACACTTGGTCATTGAAAATTGAAAATGAGACACATGTCTCTTTATTATAAATCTCACCATTGCATGTAATACATCAAATGTAGGCAAAAATTTGCCAAAAGAAAAAGTTAATAGGCTTTTTGACTTGCCATCCTATCATTAGCTTAGCAAAAATATGCACGTATCTAACTTCTTGACTCTAAGGTCAACAGGAAAAAAAAAATAATAATAATAATATTGTCTCCTACTCATAGGGTAGTATGATTAAAATATATATTATATATATATATATATATTTTTAGTGATCTGCTGCTTTGCTAGCTGTTATGTGTATCATTACTCATAATTAATATGGCTTTCCAGCCTTCCTTCTGTATCATGCGCAAAAAAAAAAAAATATATATATATATATATATATATATATATAAGTCTTTTCATTTTTATGTGGACCATATATGTGGCTAGTTAATGGGAGAGATTTTTAATTGAGGTTAGTGTATAATATTTTTATTATTAAAAAGATCAAATGATTTAATCAAGTGATTATTAAATTATTTGTACTTTGATCAATATTAAAGAATAAATTTCAAAATGAAACGGTTTAAAATATTTTGGTTTTAAGAAAATTACCGATTTTTTCTATTGGATAGAGAAAAATGATTGATTCGAAACCACATTAATTTATGTTAAATAAAAGAGTGGTGACTCTATGCTAAATGACTCCAATAACAAGAGAAAATTACATAATTATACAAAATTCAAAATATTTTCTCCTAAAGATAAAACTAACAAAACAAGCAAAGCACACCATACAAAACATGATCATAAACATAAGCTGCTTATCTAGGTTGCAAATCGCTTGATATTTAGGACAGGAATTTGCTTGAAGAAGTTGATGACTGAGTGCTGCCACTACCACCTATGGACGAAGATCCGGACAACACATACATGTTGGATTGAAAAGAGTTAATATTTGGCTGCAAAGACATCTCTAATGGTAACTTAGGAAATGGAGCTTTAGAATTGAGCACATCAATTGCTTCCCTCATCCTTGATTGATAGACGATGATGAGAATGATCTAAATGAGCACAAGCAAGCCCAACAGTAATCAATCGCTCCATCTCTTCTACAACATAATCTTGATTGAGTTGTGGATCGGCTGCACCTAAAATATTGCCTCTTTAATATTGCTGCCAAACCCACTCCACCAATTTCACCTTACTTTTCATGCCATAATTATCTCCAACAACTTCTTTAAAAGCAGGTCTTCCACTGGCAATTTCTAATGCAATTATGCCAAAGCTGTAAACATCTGATTCCTTTGTAGCCTTTTTCTAGATACTCAGGAGATACATATATGATAACAGAGAGACCCAAGATAACTGGTAGACCCGAGCGAATAACTGACCGAGCGACCGAGTGACCAATGATAAATCCATGAAGAAGATCGAATTAGGCCCGACCTGGCTGACCTAAACGACCCGACCTTCGATTAGGCAGGAAAGCCTGACACAGTCCTAAAGAATGACCTCACCTACGGTAAATGATCCAGAAGGCGTGCTTTAGTTGATACCATGCCAATGATAAAAGATGCTGGTGCAGACCTGTCAGGCGTTCCACCCAAGGAACGATCTCCGAGATAGAACTTGGTGAGCAAGCTAAGCTACCATATAAAAAGGAACAGGTAGGGAAAGGTAAAAGGATGATGAATACTCTATTACCACATATTCTGTAATTCCATTCTCTACAAAGTCGAACTCTTACTGACTTGAGCGTCGGAGTGGCCCTGCCTGCGACCACCTAACACTTCCTCTGTTGCCTTATAGGACCAAGCTCGATTGGCTGTCTTTTAGCAGCCTGTCATCAGTGGTGCGGTGAGCGTGGAATGGCAGGAGGTGTAGAGAATGAAGAAGGCAGAGATCTAAACACCATAACACCTATATCCACTACCTCAACTATGCAAAACACCAAACAAGCAACCACTTCCAGACTCATCAACTTCTTAAAGAAATAACGACCCGAAATTTTCAAATCACACCACCATAACCCATTGGCAACATAACCACTCAATCCTCTTTACAAAAGCTCCAATCCATGATGGAAGACATTCGTGAAAATCAAAGGA
Source organism: Mallotus japonicus (assembly GCA_949634005.1). NCBI lineage: Eukaryota > Viridiplantae > Streptophyta > Magnoliopsida > Malpighiales > Euphorbiaceae > Mallotus > Mallotus japonicus. Next base: position 2,527 of record CATIWK010697453.1, on the reverse strand, counting down.
AAGCTAAGGGAGAGAATCTGAATAAAGAAAAAGTGCCGGAAGAAAATGGAAAGAGCAGATCTACCAAGGAAAAATCAAACAAAACCCGAGCTAACCTCGGCACCAAGTCAACCACCCAAAGAAGCAAAAGACATTTATTTAGAGGGGAAGACAACGACCAGAGACTGAGCAAAAAGGAATACGAAGGTAAGGCCAAAGATGGAGAGGTTGGTTCATCCTCAAAACACCCTAGGGTGAGAAAATATGTTGATGAGGTCAACCTAAGCAAAAGAGTTAAAGAAATCAGTGAAAAATATATCCCTTGAGACCAACAAGATAGATTTCGGTCTGTGAGATACCTCTCTCGCTGACCACCTGATCTGCAAAAGCTATACCAATGCGATGATGAGCCCCTGTGGTACTATGTTGAAAGATTCAACCGAGAGGCAATGCAGATTGAGAACCTTGATCACAGCCATAAAAGCCTTCACTTCAGGTACAACCTCTAGAACGCCCTATAATCACGTCAACCTTTCACTCCCTGGCAGCTTCATCGAGTTGATGGTGAGAGCACACCACCATATACACGTAAAGGAGGCCCAAATTGTAGATGGAAAAACCCCTAATAGAGGGGAACCAACGCCCAAATAGAGACAAGATTATGCAGACCCGGAGACCCACTCAAAGGACCCCCATGAAGGTTACCATTCCAACACAGTAGAAGAGACCCAGACTGGTATAGATGACTGAGAGACCGATGATTTAATCCTCGCGACCCACTGCCACAACAAGCAAGGTTCCATAGCTTCACACCTCTCAATTCATCGCGATCGCAGGTCTTTATGTGGATAAAGAATTATAGGGAGAGAGATTTATTGACTAGAGACCGCCTGAAGGAAAAGAAAATAATCAGCAGCAAGTGGAAGGTCGGAAGGGTGACCCACCTCCTAGATGAGCCCCTTGCAGTCGTGATCAACATGATCATCAGTGGAGAACCCTCTGGAGACCGACCGATGATAAAAGAGAGGCACTACCGGTCGGTCTATGCAACAACCTTATCCGAAGAAAGCAACAACTATAGGCTAATCACCTTTTCAGATAGATGGAGACTAGATGTCACATCCGAAGGAGAACGCCCTAGTGGTCGAAGGGAGAACAAGTAACATACTACTAAGGAGAATACTGATTGACAACGGAAGCTCGGTCAACCTTATAACATTGGATAAGTTCAGAGCACTGGAAGGATCAATGACTGACCCGAAGCCGGTCTCAATGCCGCTATTGAGTCTCAGTAGATCACCTGTGGAGGTGGGAGGATTAGCAACGATGACCACTGAATTGGGAATTGACAAATACTACCAAGATTTCACCATCACATTTACAGTGGTGAACCTCTTTTCCATGTACAACGTGATCCTTGGGAGACCTTTTCGATATGAGAATTATGCTATGACTTATGTTAGGCACCTTACCATGAAGATCCCCACCCTAGAGGGAGAGCTGGTCATCAGAGAAGACCAGAGAGGCGCTCATGAAGCTTATGTGGCAGCATGTTGATAATTGCATTTTCTTAGTAAAAATTAGGCTCATTTTAAATATGATTAAATTAATGTTAGTTCATTTTAAGTAAAATAAATACATAATCATGCATAATTCATATAAATTAAGGATTTCATATTTTCTATCCATTTTAGAATTCTTTTGATTGATTTTATTCTGTTTGTAGGAATTAAGATGCATGGGTGTGTTGGACCCAACACACCTGTGCCATCAAGAGTAAGATGTCAAGGGTCAAAGCTCGGGTCAAAGGAAGAAGCATGGCCGTGCCATCAATTTAGCATAGCCATGTCACTAGAAGACAAAGGGAAAGAAAAGCATGGGTGTGCTAGCATGGCCATGTCACTAGAAGACAAAGGGAAAGAAAAGCATGGGTGTGCTAAAGGAATGCATGGGTGTGTTGGACCAACACACCCGTGCCACTTAAAGTAGCATGGCTGTGTCACATGTGAAATACATCTGTGTAGGAGACTAACAGGCCGGTGCTTTTGTTTTCTAGACTATGTGTTAAAGATTCCTAATCAAATTCTAAGTGCAACCGTAATTCCTGGAAGAGATATAAAAGCATCATAAAGTAGGAAAAAGGAGGAGACAGACAGAGAGAGATCATCGAAAGACAGAGAGAGATCATCAAATGATAGAGAGACGGAGTCATTCATGAGCATAAGAAATACAAGAAGACAGTGAAGGAGAAAAGCAATCCGAGGAGTCTATTAAACAAGGATTATGGGGTTTTCTATTTTCTAATCTTGTATTTAATCATGATTTCTTTGTCTTTTAATTGTTTGCTTGTTTTCTTCATAAACATGATAGCTTAGTTTTATTTTGTACTAGAGTAATCTGAGTGACCTAGAGACGTATTGAATTTATATTTCTTTTTAATTATAATCTCAGTTCATGTCATGTTTATGGTTTTTATTCTCTTGCTTAATTAATAATTCAATTATTTAAGTTAGGTGTATTGAGATCAAGAGATGATTTATACCTAAGG
>CATIWK010697337.1:0-12687 GCA_949634005.1 Mallotus japonicus | reverse complement strand
ACTACTTCTGGATCTCAGTATTCTATTTTTTCTCCCCAATAATACCACATCTTCTTCTACACAGCAAGTGTCTCAAAATGATACCAGATCTAATCAAGTGAAAAACCCATCAACTGTACAAAATCAAACTCAAATTACAACGCCTGATTCTGTTATACATGCTGTTTTGCAAGCAAATCTCTCCTCAAATGCTTCCATTAGCAGTGAAGTATCATTTGGCAAAAGTAATCTTAAAAATATAGTGAATTCGAGTAATGATCAAGTCGTCAAGCCAAATCAAACAAAAATTCAAGCACCCATCAGCCCAGTGACGGTAAATCAGAGTGCAAAGCCATCTAAAAACTCTATTACCTTGCCCATAAATCAGAGTGCAAATTCATCTGCAAATTCTACTTCACCAGTACCCACGAAATGGAGTGAAAATTCATCTACGAACCCTGCTTCTATCAATAAATTCAACCATAATCTTCATCATCTTGGTATTGTCGTTGCCGACCCACTGACCACCAAAGCATCAATTTCTTCTTCAGTAAGAGAATCCACTGGAAAGCCTATAGAAATAGCAATCAAAGCTTTGATGTCGACTTCTTTAGCAAGACCTCCAGCTATCCTCTGCCGGCGGAAGGAAGGGTTGGCGTTGATTTCGGCGGAAGGTACTGATTGATCTTTTGCTGCATAATTTGAGCTCTTCTCCTTTGGTACATTGTATGGAGGTTTTTGTGAAGTAAGGTTGCTACAATTGGAGGTTTTACTTTTTTTTTGTGTAATTTTTTAAAGGTGAAGGATATAGAAGAAGAACGGGAAAAAAAAATCAATTAGGTCAATATATGGTAAAGTTTAATTTGTCTTTTTGCCATCTCAGCACTTAGTTAACGGAGATGATTTTTGTTAGTAAAGAGGGGCTCAAACGGCTCTTTTTAATGAAACCCTAATTTATTTGAGCCAAAAAAAAAATTGGAGGGCTTATGTGAGCTTCAGTGTAAACATGGGGGCTTAAATGAACCTTCTCCCATAAAAAAAAGAACTAAAAATAAGATAATTATCAAAAAAAAAATTATTCCTGTTTTTAATACAATAACTGAAAATGAAATAACTAAAACAATCTTTTTTTGTGAAAAAAATGCAATAAAATCAATTTACATCGAAAATTCATGTTTTTAATATAGATATAATATATTCATAGTTATCTATATTTGTATAAATTGTTCAATTTGTCCTTTTTTTTAACTGGTTCCTTTATTCTTTACATTTTATACTTTTAATTTTACCAAATTAACATTTTAACTTGTTTATAGCCAGTTATATAAACTCCTAATTAGGAGATTTAGCAATTTGTACTTGTATAAATTTGTTATTTTACTCCTCTACTTGCAAATTTTTTTTTTAACAACAGTTTGAGATTTTATAAAAAAGGAGAAATACAAGAGATTACAGAAATATAGCTGAAAATCCAACCAAATTGATTAAACGAAAACATTTTCTAAGACACCCAATCCAGTTGGTGGCAGCTCCATGATCTGCTTCTCTTTTGCTTTAGTTTAGATATGTGTTTATATGTTATGCCTATATTTAAGTTTTATCCTTTTATCTTTTGTGTCCCTCATTAGATGGGATTTTTTACGTTCGATATATGCAAGGTTTCTAATCTTGAAGATAGATCTGAAAGAATTCATGCATGGGATTTTGCTCAATTTATCCCTTCATGGTTCAAGGAATAATATCCATTCCTAACCCTTTAAAAGGTTCAGGCACAAATCATCTGATTAAGTGCTTTAAAAAATTTGGTCTTCAGGTCTCCCATGATCACTACCTTCTCAGGTTAGTTAAGGGGAAGAAGAGTTTAGAGAAGCTCGCACCTGAACATTTCTTCACCTGTTCACAATTATGGAACAAGAAGAAGCTTTTGAGAAGCTGCTACTGTGTTAGAAGCTGCTGTGTTAGTAAAATTAGGGTTTCTATGGTAAAGAAGAAGGGATTTATTTATAATGGGCTTTCTGTGGAAGTTGGGCCAATCATATACATTAAGTAATAATTACAAGGATGGGCCAAGTCAAACCCCCTTTTCAAAAATATTTTTACATCTTTCTTTCTTTCACTTTTAGCCTTCCGTGTTTTCACTTTTGTTTTCGTCGTTTTCCATTTTTTATTCATTTGTCTTTTTTTAATTTTTTTTTTGTAACTTTTTTACTTATTTATTATTTATTATTTTTACTTATTTATTTAATTTATATATTTTAAATAAATTTAATTTTATATTCTCAATAATAATTTTTTTTTTAATTTTGAAACTTACTATTATTTAAAATATAAAAATTAAGCTAATTAAACTAAAAATTACCCATAGTCTTCAATAATTATTTAGAATATATAAAGTAAGCTAATTAAACTAAAAATTATCCATAATATTCAATAATTATTTTTTTCAATAAAAACAACAAAAAATTATGAAATATATCAAATAAATTATTATTTTTATTATTGATATTGATCAAAGTAAAAATTCTATTTATGACCTTAATTTTATTATTCATAATCAAAAAACTGAAAAAATAACAAATAGCAACAAAAATCAACAAACATCAATAACTGCAATTTATTTCTACTTTTGTTGATTTTAGTTGATTTTTGTTTTTTTTTTTTGGTTTCATTTGTTGTTTTCAATTGTTTTTGTTGTTTCCATTTGTTTATTTTTGTTAAAAATAAAAAAATAACAACAAAAACAATAAAAAATAATGAAATATATAAAAAAAATTATTATTTTTATCCTTAATACTAATAAAAGTAAAATTTTTATTTATGGCCTTAATTTTATTATTAATAATAAAAAAATTTGAAAAACAATGAAAATCAACAACTGCAAAATTTTGTTGATATTTGTTGTTTTGTTGTTTTTAGTTATTTTTTATTGTTTCCGCTTATTGATTTTTGTTGTTTTTCTTTTAAAAATAACATAAAAAAAACAACAAACAAATTACGAAATATATCAAAAAATTATTATTTTTATTATTAATACTAATAAACGAAAAAAAATTATTTATGGTTTTTATTTTATTTATGGATTTAATAAAAGAACAACCAAAAAAAAACTAAAGAAACAACATCCAACAAAAAAAAACAAATAGGAACAAAAAACTTGTTAGACATATTAATAATCTAATCAAATTAATAAAAAACTAAAATCCTTATTCTTTTAGAACATAAAAGGGGAAATTTTTGTTTATTACTTGTTGATACAATAATTGAAAATGTTTAGTTCATAATCATTTAATTGAAGAAAGAAAAAGTAAAAAAAAAAAAAGATATACATTTTAATTGAAGTTATTGGTTCCAAAATTTTTAAAAAATAATGCAATTGAATTGAGAAAGAGTGAGAGAGAAAATAGACGTTTGAAGAAAAATAAAAAGTTAAAAAAAATGAAGACAGTGAAAAAAATGTTTGAAGAAAAAGAAAACTTTGAGAAAAAATATGTTGAGAAAAAAATTAAGATTGAAGAAAAAGAAAACCTTGAGAAAAAACATGTTGATAAAAAAATTAAGATAGACATTCAAAAATAAAAATAGTAAAAAATGTTGAGAAAAAAATTAAGACGGTAAAAAAATGTTGAGAAAAAAATGACAGTAAAAAATATTGAGAAAGAAGAAAAACACTTGAGGAAAAGGAAAGTTGTCCATTTTTTAAAGAAAAAAATTTGAAAAACCAATATTAAAAGGTCAATGTCATTTATGTGTTAGTTTGTTTGTCTATATGTAAAAAAATCCCTTTCTTAAAAGGGATCTTTACAAAAATATTTTAAAAACTACTATTTTTATAAAAAAAAAAATCACAACTTTAATTTTTTTTTAAAAAATACCGTGAGTTTTTTCAAAAAATACAATAACTTGCTAAAACTTTTTCATAAATACCACAAAGCAAAAACAAGAAAAAAGTACAAATAAAACCTGTCTTTTGCAAAAAAAAAAAAAAAAAAAACCTGTCTTTGGTTACCCCACTACTTTCTCCTTTTCCTTCTCTATTTCCATGATATCTACTTCTCCATCCTTGAGCAAAAAATCACGAAGCTCTCTGTTTCCCTATCTATAATTTACATTGATTTCTTTTTTATCAACGAAATCGACCTCCAAAATATATAAAAGTTTCAGCAAAATCAATTTCAAATCATCATTGAAGAAGTAAAAAAAAGTAAGAAATGAACAAGAAAATAGAAATCCAAGGTGCAATATGTTTACTTTAAGCATATTTCAACAACGTTATATGAAAAAACATTGAATTGATAAAATGCAATCATTAATTCTCATCTTCCATTACATTCAAATTAATGTCTTCCTAAAAACAAAATTTTACAATCACAATTTCATACCTACTGTAATAAAAGAAACTATAAATCATTTTCAACAGTTAGAAATTAGTATATAACTAGTCGTGAATCCGCGCAATGTGCGGACTGTAAAATAAAATGATTAAATAAATAATAGAAATAGAATAATAACTAAATAAACTACAAATAAAATATATCACATTAATTTTATTTTCTTTAATTTTTGTTGCCATAATTTTTTAGTTATAATAAGATTTGTTTTTAGAATTATTATATTAGTATTGAAGTATGTATAATAGTGTTTTAGTTAAAAAATATAATATTAAGTAATTACTGTAATTTAATTTTTTTTAATGGTTTGAAAAAAAAAATATTTTGAGTGATTTAAGGTAGAAGAATACATAATATATAAATACTTTTAGAATTTAAGTAGTATTGAAATATGTATAATTGTATTTCAGTTAAAAAATAATACTAAATAACTATGGTAAATATTTTATTTTTAATAAAAAAATTAGGATGTTTAATAGTTTGATACATTACTTTTTAGAATGAATACTCAAATATAAAAGTAAACACTTGTCAAATTTTTGGCTTAATGACTTTAAAGCTCAGGATTATATATATATATATAGAGAGAGAGAGAGAGAGCTCAGATTATATATATAGACCTACATTGAATCTGAAAATTTACCTAGAATTATAGTATATGTTTTTCCAGTATCATATATGTTATGTAGTTTTTTAAACAAAAATATGTGTATCGATTTTCGAACTTAGGGGGCGTTTGATTTAGCTTATTGAGGTAGCTGAGAGAGATATTTCCTCAATCAACTATACTTTAGGTATTTGGTAAACCTCTAAAATCAGCAGCTGTAGCTGATTTTATTTAAAACAGCTGTTGATTTGAAAAGTTCCAATTTGGAGTTTTTTCTCATCAGTTGATAGCTGATTGATATTTATTTTTTATTTAGACTATTTATAACAAATAATTTCATTCAAATTAAAATTAAATGTATGTAATTAATTTTTTAAAGTTCATAATTAAATAATTATTATAAATTATAATTAATAATTAAATAATTATTATATTTATACCTATAATTATTTTAAAAAAATTATACAATAATATTTATATTTTAAAATTTATTTTTAAATAATTTTATATTAATTATTCTAATAATATATAAATTAAAAAATAAATTATTATTTATTGATAAATATATTTTTAAATAATTTGCATAACTAAAAAATATTATAAAAAGTATATGAAATAAATTATACATTTAATGGTCATTTGACATAGAAACAGTAACAATTAATAAAATTTTACCAAACACTTCATATTAATCAGCTAACGACTATTAGCCATTTACTATCAGCTGCTGTAAACAGTTAAACCAAACAGACTCTTAATAACCGGTGGTTGGTACTATTGGCTAGTCAGTGTGGATCATCTACTCCTAATTATATCTACCAACATTGCAACTGCCAAGCTAATAAGCCCCTTGATTTATTGTTTGGCAAAAGGTACAAAAAATCCTTGAACTTTTATGATAAGAGTAAATAGTACCATAAACTAAAAAAAGTACAAAAAAACTCATAAATTTTTAAAAATAGTTCAAATAGACCCCTTTTCAAATTTAAAATATTTATTAATTAACATTTTATTTTAAAAATTTATTTTAGAGTATAAAATTATTTTTTAAAATTAATTTATTCTTAAAAATTATTTATTTTGAAGTATATGTCACTTATTTTCTTAAAAATAAATTTACATTAAAATTGACAAAATTTATTGAAAAGTGTAAGAAATATCATTAAAAATTCTTAAACTATATATGTTTCCTCTTATAAAATAATTATTATTTAAGAATATTTTTATTTTTAAGAATAATTAAAATTGGCAAAATAATTTAAATCAATAATTTTTAATGATATTTTAATAATTAATATTTAATTATTGATTAAATGTATAAAATATCATTAGAAATTATTGATTTAAATTATTCTAAACTATATATTTTTATTCCTAAAAGACAATAATTTTTAAAAATATTTTTATTTATGAAAATTATTGTGAAATAGTATGTTTTTATGAATAAAAATATTTTTATTCATGAAAATTATTGTGAAACGGTATTTCTTCATGAATAAAAATATTTTTATTCTTAAAAATAAAAATATTGTTAAATAATAATTATTTTACAAGAGGAAACATATATAGTTTAATAATTTTTAATGATATTTCTTACACTTTTCAATAAATTTTGTCAATTTTAATGTAAATTTATTTTTAAGAAAATAAGTGACATATGCTTCAAAATAATTAATTTTTTAAAAATAATTTTATACCCTAAAATAAAATTTTAAAATAAAATTTTAATTAATAAATATTTTAAGTTTGAAAAAGGGTCTATTTGAACCATTTTTAAAAGTTTATGAATTTTTTTATACCTTTTTTTAGTTTATGGTGCTATTTGCTCTTGTCATAAAAGTTTAACAAATTTCAACTTTAAGTTTGGAAAATGGATGGAGTTTGGTCTTAGTCTTAGACAATTGTGCCGCATAATGACAAGGACATTAGAAGGAAGGTTCTACTAACCACTAGTGGATAAACTGTCAAGAGTAGAAAGAAGCATATGCTAAGGAATTTTTTTGGTCCAAAAGAAAACATATTAGAGAATCTCTAAGATTTTACAAAATACACAACTATAATACCTAATCTTGCTCTTGTATGCTACATCATAAAAGAGGAGAAGAAAAGAACAACACTCAAGAAAATAAAATAGCTATAGACACACCGGTATAGCAGTGCCGCATGATGAGGATTTTGACAGACAAGAAGGCCAAAACCATAATCTGCCCTGAAGAGAGGTGAATTCCAGATGGTAGACTGGAAGAAAACTTTAGCATCCTCCGCAAAATGATGGGTATGGCTAAACTCATTAACATAGATGAAGAAAACTTTGAAGATTGGGTAGGCCAATTCAAGGATTTCCTCCAAGAGAAACAAGTCTTCTCCTTCTTCCTTCATATAAGCACTACCCACGAAGCCTCCTTGCATACCTAGAGAGAGCAAAAGTCCCAACCAAGGGAAGCAAAAGTGGGATAACACCCTAGTTGATTTACTAAATATTGTAATAAGAGAATAAAAATTATATACAAGAAGAAAAGAAGGAACCAATTTCCAGCCAAAATGGCCGGAAATTGGTTGAAGACCGCAGTGACAAAGGTTGTTAGCAAAGGGAAGAAAACTCCAGAAGGTGGGAGAACGAAAGAAAGGCCTGCGTTAAGTTAACTTGTATGCAGCTTTTATATGCTAAGGAATTGTGCTTTGCTCCTTAATGGGGAAAAAAAATACTATAATCCATATATAATCTTTATAACATTACTGATATTGATTGGTTAATGGATGAACCAAAAGAAGAATTAACAATAAGAAGCCCTTATCCATTTGGTGTGGCTGTGAAAGTTTTCAATTTGCCACTTAAATACGGATCTATAAAATTCGATACTATCCTCCTTTTCTTTCCTTCCCCAGCTATTAACAATTAATTTGAAAAATTCAACTGTCAAGTCTTTTCAAATTTTGATATCACATCAACATTTTATGGTTATTGAAAATCCCACTCATTTTCACATCTTATGAATTTATATAACATAAAATTTACTTAAAAAGGAGCTTTTTATTAGACATTTTTTTAGAGTACTGAAAGATATAAAATTCAAATTTTACTGCAATTAATTTGAGTTGATTACAATTTAAATTATTTAAAATTCCCAATAATAATAATAGTAATAAAAAAAATAGCGATGATACATAACGGCCCATATTATTATTATTTTTTTTAATGTTTTGATGAATTCAGGAGGCAATTTCATTTTGATATGATTTTTTAGTAATAATCAACTGTCAAGTCTTTTCAAATTTTGATATCACATCAACATTTTATGGTTATTGAAAATGCCACTCATTTTCACATCTTATGAATTTATATAACATAAAATTTACTTGAAAAGGAGCTTTTTATTAGACATTTTTTTAGAGTACTGAAAGACATAAAATTCAAATTTTACCGTAATTAATTTGAGTTGATTACAATTTAAATTATTTAAAATTCCCAATAATAATAATAGTAATAAAAAAAATAGTGATGATACACAGCGGCCCGTATTATTATTATTTTTTAATGTTTTGATGAATTCAGGAGGCAATTTCATTTTGATATGATTTTTTAGTAATAATACAAATTTCCCCCTTTTTTATTACCCGTTTCTTGCGAGCCCACGACAAAAAAAACTTTTGTAAAAAAAAAATTGATGTCGTTACATTAGGCCATCTCCAACCCTCAACACTAAAATGGTATAAAATTTACACTATAATGTTGTTTATATAGTAATTTTACTCTAAACCATTACACCGTTTTTAACACCAAAAAGTATATTCTCTGTATATTCTTTTTTATATCCCATATTATAATATTTAAACATTTACCATATTACACCTATATTTATATTTTTTTACCAAATACATCCACAAATAATATTAAATTAATAAATTAATTTATTTTTTTAATTATATAATATAATACTTAATTAAAAATAAAAATTACAACTAAAAATTAAAAATTACATATTACATTCAAAGATAAATAATAAAAGAGTACAATTTGAACAATATGGGTACATCCTCATACCTCTGAATTGGTATATTTCTCCCATAAATGGTCAATTAATGCATTACGAAGTGCAATGTGTGCATCTTTGTCCTTGATTTGTCTGTGTCGAGCAAGAAATTCTTGAAATCAAGTATTTTCATCTACTACCATTTCAACTTCCGGTATTGGTGCTTCCATTGCATCTGTAATTACTGCATTTAAATCACGTTCATCCTCGATTATCATATTATGCATTATGATGCGTGCTGTCATTATATCACGTAGTACATCTTTTCCCCAATACCGGGCCGGTCCTGCCACAATTGCAAATCATGCTTGTAGAACTCCAAATGCTCGCTCAACATCTTTTCTACACGCTTCTTGTTTCATGGAAAAATATTTCTTTTTTGGAGTTCGTGGTTCGTGAATAGTTTGTACAATAGTAGACCATTTTGGGTATATAGAATCAACTAAATAATAACCCATATTATATTATTTGCCCTGGATAACATAATTAGTAGGAGGAGCAATACCTTGTGCAAGATTGGAAATAAGATGAGATGACTCTAACACGTTAATATCGTTATTTGTGCCAGGCATACCAAAATAAGCATGCCATATCCATAGATCATAATTTGCTACAGCTTCCAGAATAATTGTTGGTGATCCACAACGTCCTGCAAATTGTCCGACCCATACTGTAGGACAATTTTTCCATTTCCAATGCATGCAATCTAGACTACCCAACATTCCAGGAAAACCACGTTGTTCACCAACATGGAGTAACCTGAAAATTTCAGTAACAGTTGGTGATCTAAGATATCGTTCCGTGAAAATCTCCACAATAGCGCAACAAAAACGCTTCAGACTTTCAATTGTCGTTGACTCACTAATTTTCACATATTCATTGGTTGCATCTACCGGTAGACCATATGCTAACATCCAAAATACGGCTGTTACTTTTTGTAAAGTTGATAACCTGCGTCTACCAAGGGCATCCATTTGTGGTTGAAAGTAGGAATCGTGTTGTTTTACTGCATCTACAATTCACAAGAACAAATTACGAGACATTCGAAATCATCGTCGAAATATATCATCACCATATCGTGGATTATCAGAAAAATAATCATTGAACAGATTACGATCTGCGGCTTCACGATCCCAATAAATCATAACATGACTTCGAACTGATCCACGATGAGACACTTAGTGTTGTAATTGATGTTCATAGTATGTAATAATTTTGTTATTATTACATATCATATGAGACAGCAAATCTTCTTCTTCCTGTTGTTTTGCAATGCGATTATTCATCATTGTATCATTATCTTCAAAAGAAGATAAAGATGAAGATGAATATGGCTGATATGATGAACCACCAATATCATAATTCATTTTTAAAGTGAAAAGAAGTAAGTATATTTTGCAATGGAAGATTATGATTACCCAACATCCATATGAAATTATTTATAGAACAAACTTGTTAAAAAATTACAATTTAGATGTTGATTCAATCAGACGGTTGAGAATAAAAGAATTGATCCGACGGTTGGCTGAGAATAAGACAAGATGTACCTATATGTATTTATTGAGACATATGATAAAGTGATAAGATTGCAGTACCATTTAATCTAACGGGTGAGATTAAAAGAATTTGATATGATGGTTAGGTTTGAAAAATCCAAGATGTACCTATATGTATTTATTGAGACATATGATAAAGTGATAAGATTATAGTACCATTTAATCCAACGGGTGAGATTAAAAGAATTTGATCTGATGGTTAGGTTTAAAAAATCCAAGATGTACCTATCTGTATTTATTGAGAAATATGACTAAGTGATAAGATTGCAGTACCATTTAATCTAACGAGTGAGATTAAAAGAATTTGATATGATGGTTAGGTTTGAAAAATCCAAGATGTACCTATATATATTTATTGAGACATGTGACTAGTGATAAGATTACAGTATCATTTTATTGAGACATGCATGTGGAAATAATGAAAGTTCATTAGTTTCTTACATTGCTATAAATAAGAGCCATACATTACATCCATGATACGCATCCTCTCATAAATTACAAACAACTTCAATTGCTAACCATTAACGATTCAATCCGAAATGTCTAGTCGAGCATCTGGTTATAGTGTTCATGAGGATGTGCTCCTATGCCAAGGTTACATTAAAATTTTGTAAGATCCAATTACGGGTGTTCATCAGTCTGCAGATACCTTTTGGTCTCGAGTGTCACAAGTACAACAACGACAAGAATGACGGTTGGGAGGAGCATAGCAAACGTTCTCTGCAAGCTCAAATTCAAGCTATAGAAAAAGCAATTAGGAAATTGAATGGGTGCATCAAACAAGTTGAGAATATGCATCCAAGTGGTGCATCAAGCAAAGATATTGTAAGTATTTAACGTTTAATATTTAGTTAAATTTTTTTACTCCCTCTATTCCTAAATAATTGTCATTTTAGAAATCTAATTTTGTTCCTAAATAATTGTCGTTTTAAGTTACCAATGCATTTTAACTACTTTTTTTTCCTATTTCACCCTTATTTAATATAGGAGAATTAATTGAATAGATATCTACTAATTTTGGGACTCTATATAAAGCTAATAATTGGTTGAGGGGTAGTATAGTATTTTTATACATATATTAAATACATTCCTTAATCTGTGTGAAGAATCCTTAAACGACAATTATTTAGGAACAGATGGAGTAATACCATGGAAAACTTGACATTATCTTTATAACAATTTGTAGATGCAGCGACCAAAAATTCTACTAATGCAAGATCCCCAGTATAAAAAAGGTTTCAAATTTGATCATGTGTGGCACATTTTAAAAGATTTTGAAAAGTTTAAAGATAACAACAACAGTCCAAGACAAGCTTTTCGATTACAAAATTTCAACAAAATTTCATCAGGGTTTGAATATTCCCCTTCTGATTCTCAAATACCGGAATCTCTTGAAGAGTCACCATTTTCTATTAATTTAGAAGATCATAATTTTAGTGGTTCCTCACGCCCCATTGGAGTCAAAAAAGCCAAAATGAAGAGGAAAATGGTTGAACAATTTTCTAATATCGTTAGCATTAAAGAACAAAATGACAAGGTTATAGAGTTGCTGGAAAAGTCCAGTTTGGATGGGCAACATCAAATGAAGATGCAAAGCGAACAGATTGCCTTACGAAAATTTAAAGAAGAAAATAAAGTCTTGTACCGAGACTTGAATGCTATTTCTGATCCAAGAATTCATGCTATTACTCAAGCTGAACAAGAAAGAATTATTCGAAAAAGAGCGCAACAACAACAAGTATCACTAGAACATGAAGATTTTGGCCAATATTTTTATGATATTGGTGGATCTGGAAGTGGTTTACCTGATTATTAAATTATTGTAAGCTTTGTGTGTTATGTTTAATGTTTAATTTTAGTTATCTAATGTTTGAGACATGTTTAGCTCTAGAGTTTGTTTAGTTCTAAGGTTTGTTTAATGTTTGTTTTAATGTTTAATGTAATGCAGTTTTAATGTTTAAATAAAAATATTATTTGCAATGAATTTTTTTTGTAATGTAAAATTATTTAAATTTAATGTATAATTTTTTAGAATAAAAAATATTTATTTGTTATATATATATATATATTAAGAAAAATATTTTGGACTAAATTGTTTAAAAAAATTATGTCTATATAATGAAAAA
>CATIWK010696924.1:0-12097 GCA_949634005.1 Mallotus japonicus | reverse complement strand
ACTGCTGTAGCTCGATTGACGATGAGTCTCGGGGCCAGTCTTCTGTCAAACATGGAATAAGTGGATATGTTGGAATTAAGGGAACTTGATGACTAGAGAGGATTGTGTGTTGAGGATGCGGACTTTTAGGGTTCTGCCTCATTCCTCCACTAAAAGTTATCCGTTTTTATTTATATGTATAAAAACGTGATTTGCAGTATATGTATGCATTGCTTGTATATTTATTATATTGATATAAATATACTATACTGATGTTTGAATGTTTGTCATTAGGGTACATGTATATATATAATAATGATTCACTCAGTGAGGTCTGACCCCCCTCAATATTTTTTTTCAGGGAGTTCTTCTTCCTCAGACCTCACTACTAGACCTCTCCGCTCTTTTTCTGCCCCGGCTGACTTATGTAAATTTCTTATTTGAACTGTTATTTATACTCTAGATGCTGCAGTAGTAGTGTTTAAGTGTTGATGTATGTAATATTGATTTTATAACTGAGATTGTCAGTTTAAGTACTGTGTACTATTGTACTGTTGTACTATATTATAAAATCTTATTTTATAAAAATAAAGTTTTAATTACTTGGTATTTTTATGAATTATTTTGTGTGTGCTTTTTATTTAAGGCTTGCTACGGGTTCTGGTTATGATAATTCTCGTTCCCTAGCGCCGGTCATGACTCCCGGTTTGGGTCGTGACACTTTCAATTAAATTAGAATTATATTGTAATTATTTTAATTTTTATTAGAGATAAAATAGAAGTTAACCTAATTAGAATAAAAAAAAATATACTTTCAATTAAATTAGAATTATATTTTAATTAATTTAATTTAATCTTTATTACTAAATGACAAATTTATCCAATTTTTGTTTAATAATGAGTGAAAAGTTTTTCATAATTTTGCATGTCCCCTCCCTCCTCAAAATAAACTAGATTTAAATTGAAGATATGAATCATTTTCTTGTTAAATGTTATTAGTTTTTTCTTGAAAAATTATTTTATAGTTAATGATAAGAACTGCTTCTACCAAAACTACAATTATATTATATACATACAACACAAAAAAAAAATTTCATTGGCTTTAATTAATTGTTTATATTGTAATAGTTTTTTTTTTTTTTTTTTTTTACAAAAATAACAATTGAAAATTTTGGTTTGCTATATCTTTTAAGTTTATTTTTATGATAAAATTTATTTATTCTATTTATTAAAATGAGTATATTTTCTTTGACATATACATTCTTTTATTTCTCATAACTTCTTATTTCTAAATGACATGCTAACCTGATTAAATCATTTAAAATGATAAGTTATTTTATGTAGAAAAAAGTGAATTGTTTAACAATGACTAAAAAGAAAAACTTAAATAAATATGTAGTTTTCCTAATTGCATTGTTGACCTATTTTCAAAATGTTGAATTTATAAATTTTATAAAAAAATTGAATCTAAGTAAACCATTAGCATAACTAAATTGAAATTGTCCCCCACGAGTAACTCAAGTTCAAAAGGTGTAGACATCCAAATGTAGAGAGTAGAGTTCGAACCCCATTCTTGCTGCTCCCTCCCCTTGTGGTGGGAAATTAAACCACTTCAACTCTAACGATTGAAAAAAAAAAATAATTGAAATCTATTTAATTATTTTGAAAATAATTAATGTTTAAGTAGATGTTTTGTGAAACTGAAAATTAGCTAAAATGCTTGAAGTTTGTCATTGTACCATAAATAATTTATAATCAAATAAAACTGAGCTCATGTTGAGTTATGCTGCAACAAACTTTACACTAGTAACTAACTAGTGTAATATTCAATATCATACTAATGATAAATTTAAATCACCATTATATTAATTAAAAATTTTATTATCATAAAAATAAAAAAATATTTCACATCAACATGAATAAGAGAAGTTTATAATTCAATTTTAAAAAATTTAATTATTTTTTTAATAAAATGCCAATATGAACTTTAAAATAAAAATCCAGTTGGCACCCAGTTTCTCCAATCAAAGAGAAGCAAACCATAGAAGATAAAATTCAATAATTGTCGGATGTTGACATTAGAATGAAATTTTTTTCTCGTGAATGAAATAAAAACAGCCCAACTGTCTTCAATGCTTTCTCCCCCTAAAATAATTCCATCAAAACAGTCATCACAACCTACAAATTGTCTATCAAAGACAAAACCAATGACTCCTATCACATGCTGGTGGACACCCACTTGCTATCATTTTTACATTCTTTGGACCCAACCCTTCCCTCTCCATTTCATCATCAAACCAGTAACTTGATAGATTTCAATGCTTAATCTCAGGAAACACTCATGCCATTAAACATCTGTTTGACATTGGACTGAAAGAAACAGTTTTTTCATAAAAAATGTACTAATTGTTATGCTTTTCTAAGTTGTTATTAAGGTACTAAAATAAAGAGCAAATTATATTTTCCCTCTAAAGTTTAATATAATTTATGCATTCCTTCCTTTTATTAATGGAATTATTTTAACTGTGAAAAAAATAACAAAAAAATTATTGATAGAATTAAAATTGAGGCAAGCAAATTATGTCCGAATTCGAAAAAAATTGTAATATAATGGTTCAAATTTATCATTTTATCTAATTTTATTATTATATGAAAAAACCAAATTAAATATATGTCAAATAAGGATCAACTTTTCCCAATATTCTAGTTGAGAAGTAGTACAATTATGGTCCGCGCTTAACAAAATCACCATGGTTTTGTTAAGTGGCGTGTGGTGTCCCTGTGCCGTGTGTGTGTGCGCGTTGTGTTTCAACAATTCTTTCAAAAAAAGTAGTACAATTATGGTCAAAAGTGGTCAAGAATAAATGCAACAAAAGTTTGATACTCCCAATATTCTAGTTGAGGAGTATTTTGTTTCTGGTGATCACCCAAAAAAAAAAAAAAGAATTGTAATAGCTACTCACATACCGTTGAAAAAACAAAGTCACAGAAATGGACCTGGCTCGCCATAATACAGAAAACAGCAGAGAACAAAAGAATATCATAAGTCACAACAGCAACAATTCATTAGGCTAAAGCTATCATCTAAAATTTGGTGGATGGTACAATGATGAGGATATGCAACAAACAACTTAAAACAACAGATATATAGATAGGTACTTGATGGGTGATTGACAAAGAATTGTTGGCGATTTCAGACGAATCAACAGCCAACGGCATTCCATCACTACCAAGAGTACATGACTGAGGATTAGAGCTGTCCACGTTCATCATAATAGCTCGTAAGACTGCGGAAACTGTGTGAACGTAAGCTGTTCTATTCTTTGCTAGAAGCCATGTGAGACCCATCAGCTGGCAATCTTTATTGTGCATTTTAGTGGTCCTCTCATCTGTTTTGCTTGAGTTCAAAGTCTTCTTGTTGTTAAGCTACATTGAAAAATTTTTAAAATATGATTAGAAAAGTAAAAAATAACAAATTGTTAACGACCAGACCACACTAACATAAGTTTGGTGTATAAAATACTAAACTCTTAACTCGTTGTTACAACAACATCTAATCAAAATCTGTTGTCAACTGCAGTGTAAGCCTTCAATCATCAGCAACATTTCCAACAATTCATGATTACAAATCACTTTACTCAACTTTAGAACAAGCTGATCCTTAACCCTGAACTAGTTAGGGTCAGCTGCATGAATCAAAGACCTCAGGTCCACTCTGTTTGATACTATATCTATTGAGGGTCATGTTCGTAATCAATTTTCAGAATTTTTCACACTTATCCTAAGCCAATTAAGGAACAAACACTTTAAAATGCATAGCCATAAGCAATCTGATTATGAAACTGAAGCAAATAAATTTGAGTGAGTGAGCATGCTGTCGTATTCAATCCATATGTGCATTAACAATAAAAGGACGATTGGTGAATCCTTTAATGGCTATCAGTAAAACACAAAAATAAATAAATAAATAAATAAAAATAATAATTTAATTTTTTAAAGTTCCCAACTAGCAACGAAACAGAGAAATGAGAAATGGCACAAAAATTAGTTATAGGAGGCCAACTTTACAGCCATTGAATTAGCACCAAGGCTCCCTTGCAGAATAATGGTTCTGAGGACCACATAATTATACTTAATAACAGTAAAAAACTACTTTGAACAGCCTAATAAATGAAGTTTAATCCACTACCTCTTTGACAGTTGTTTATTGAAAAAGACTACTAATCCGTCACTATCCTCAAATTATTTTCCAAGAAAACTAGTTATGTAACATCTCAAACACTGTAACTCCAAAATTTTATGGGTTTTAAGCTTTTCACCAATCAATTTAGAAAACAAGAGAAAAAAAAAAAGGTCAATTCAACCAAGACAAGAAACAGAGAGAGCTAATTCAGCTTCTTTAGAAATTAGCATCACTCTTCTGTATATACCCAAATGAAGCAAAAGCAAACAAACCCAAAAAGGGAAAAGGACATGCATCAATTTGGAAAAGAAAAATAAGATAACAAAACCAAGAAAGTAAAAGAAAGCACACTACCAAATAGAGAGCGTTTAAGCACTTGGAACAGCCACCAAGACCAGGGAATCGGTTTACATCAGTGCTGCTGCTCAAACAGTCCCTTTCTAATTTCTTCACTCTCTTATCCCCAACAAGCTTCCCCTTTTGGTTAGTATGAAAAGCTTCAGGGCAGCTCAACGGGTGCAATCTAATCCCACAATAACAATACACCACATCACAGGTCTCATTTGGTCTGACCAACTCTATCCCTTTTTCTCTCAACGCCTTACCCAAATCATCCACGCAAGTTTCTGAGTCATCTGGTAACAATGGCATGTCATATGATGGAGTATTATGACCTGCCACCATTGTGGCTACTCTGCCAGCCCTACCAAGGGCAGTGGCCGAGTAAGCAGCGTATAACCACGCTGCTAGAACCGGGCAGCATCTGCTCTTGTGTAGCTGCCCATTTCTGCCATTTCCGCAAGCGGATTTTACGCCATGGAAAAGCCCATCAGGAATGTCTAAAGGACAACCAGCTAGGTTAGATTGTTCAGGGAATGCTGGAATTGTTGCCGGAGGTGATGAGTTTGGTAGGAATGACTGGATAGTTGCCGGGTCCGGGTTGGAAATACCCGAAATGAGAAAGGGAAAGGGGAAGAAGGTGAAGAGGAAGAGAAAAAGCAAAATGTTAGGGAACATTTGGTGCGTGGGTGTGTGAGTAATGGTCTAGCACTTTAGAGAGTGTATTGATGGAGTGAGAGAATGAGTGAGAGTGAGTGAGTGAATAAAAAAGAATGCATTGGACTTGGAAGATGAAAAATTAAAGAAAAAGAAAGCAAAAAGAAAAAAGAATGGTGGGGTACTTGAAGAAGGAAGGTGAGTTGAGGATTGAGAAGGGGATGTGGGGTTGGGTGAATTTGGCTGTTAGCTACGATGGTTAGATCCACATTTTATATGAAAGGTAAAGAGCACCTGTTAAAGTTAGTGGGGATTGGTAAATAGTATTATGAACAAATCATTCTTTGTGTAAAGTTTGATTTATTAGGTCTTTCTCTTCTTCTTCTATTTCTTTTTAATGTATGTTTTGTGTTCATGATTAAAATTTGTGTATTTTTTGGAGATTTTTGCCTATGCTGGGTGTAATACACCCAACAGTTAAATTTGAATGATAATTTAGGTGTTTTGTTTTTATTAGACAATTATTTTACACTTAACTTATGTATCTTATATCTAACCATATGGTATAATACACCTAGTCTAGGTAAGAATCTGTCTTTTTTTAATAACTAATTTAAATAGTTAAATTTTTTGATATAAAGTGGAAGAATTAGGGAGTTTAGGAGATCAAACTCTACTCTCAACTAAATATTTTTATCTCCTTTGATCGCTTTTTGTGGGGCATATACGATAGGATATAAAGCTCCATTAGTAAGACCGTCTATTTGGCTAAATTCCCCGATAATGCTGATCTTGTCATGTCTCCTTGATAAAATATTTTATCATTCATTTTAGGGGGTCTAGACAAAATTTGTGTATTTATTTTCTTATAATTTGAGCATAACATTATATATGTAATATTTCTATACATTTGATTGTAGAGGGCTCTAGGACTGTTGTGTTTGAGAAATGAATAAATAGGGCTGTAAACAACTTGTTCATGACCTACCTAAAAATCGACTTCATATAAAAAAATTTTGAACTTTTATGGTGAGATTCATTTAATAAATAAAAAGATATGGAAAATTTTGATTTATATATAAATTTAAATAGATGCTTATGAGTTAATTCATAATTTAAAAGTACTAAAAATTAGATATATGTTACTTATAGTAAATATAAAAATTTAATTAAATATATTATTGGAATGAAATTATAGTTTTTATTAAATATATTATAATTTTTATAGTAAATAATTTATTTTTAATTTATTAATGGATTTTTTAATTTATAATTTTTACTTTTAAAATTTATATCGTGAGTTCAATGATAGTAAATAAATTAAATTTGAACTAGTGAACTCGACTCAACTCAACTAGTTGTATTCCTAAACATATATTAAGATAAAACCCTAGTCTTCCTGGGTAGGATAAAAACTACTGTTTCAAGTCGCGTGCATATCGAGTAAGTGTATTACGAGGTAGTGGTGACCATCTTAGGAGAACTCCACAAAAGACTAAAAAAACATACTAGGAGATTTCTTGAGTATTTTGTAGTTTTATTTTTTTATTTTTTTATTTTTTTTATTGTGATTTTGTGGTTCGATTTGTCCAATGGAGCATTTGATTGAAAGACTTTAGTTGTATGAAGGTGGGATTCTAAAAAAAAATTTACAAATTCAACTCCAGTGATAACTCTTTAGTCACATCAAAAAATATAGAAGAATAGATATCGACCATTAATGATTTTTCAATATTTCACTGCGTAGATATATATTATTTTTGTGTTTTTTAAAATATTTTTAGTTAAATTAGATTTTTTTTTTTTTTGCATGGTTTCAGATTGAGTTATATATTGTACTGAATCTTTTTTATTAATTGTATATAACTCTTTCACAAATGAATGAAATTTCATTTCTGTTAAAAAAATAATAATAAAAAAGGAAAGATAAGCTCAAAAAAAAAAAAAAATTCTGTTAACCTCTTCCAAGAACATATATTAATGGGTTTATAAGACTTTGAAAAGTTCATAAAACGAAGTTTTACCTTAATGGAATTATGAAAGTGACAATTGCAAACCTCTTCCAAGAACATATATTAATGGATTTGTAAGACTTTGTAAAGTTCATAAAACGAAGTTTTACCTTAATGCAATTATGAAAGTGACAATTACAAAGGCAAGTCAATTTAGCACTTCGAAAGACAACCAACCAATTGTAAGGTACTTTTTAGGCATAATGCGGCTTTCTAGTGGCAGGAGAAAAACTTGTTAACATTCATATAATTCATGCTACTTATAAGCTACTCATACCTCGCAATTTTCAAACTTCAATTCCATTATACCAAATTTACACTCAAAACACTATTTTTTCTTTTTTTAACTAGGTGGATAAATCATCATTACCCATTTAAGGGCCGGCTAAGGGTATAATCAAGTCAAGTTGAACTTTGGCTAGTTCGGATTTGATTTGTTTATAATCGAGTTGAGTTTGAGCCGAGCTTACTATGCAACTTGGTGTTCACAAGTCTAAAAATATTTTTTAAAATACAAACTATAAATTATAATATGTTTAATAAAAATTATAATTTTATTCTAATAAAATATATTTACAATAAGAATTTACATATTATATATCTAAAATTAAATTATTAAACATTAAAATTACGAGTGACTCGCAAACTTTTATTCGAGCTTATTTGTGAGTTTCTTGAATTGAGTTTTGTATCATTTGAACTCAGCTCGTTTACTAAACGAATTTCAATATACGAGTTCGAACAAGTTCTTATCGAGCTAAACATCGACTGTTTCTGAGCAGATCAACTCATTTACAGCCCTAGACGGACCATAAAAAATCGGAGGATGGGGAATTGAACTCTCAACCTTGAACCGAATGTCAAATGCCCAAGCCATTAGGCTACAAGTGGGCACATAATATTAAAGTTCCCTATGCTCATTATTGTTATTATAATTTTGAGTTTAAATTCAGTCTTTTCTCTTTTGTGGTTTTTTCAAAGTCGAAGTTCTTTTAGAGCTTTTTGAATTAAAAAAATTTTGTGGTTACCAGTATTACCATATCTTAAACTTGAATCAAGAATTTTCTTTATACCTAGTTTTATGAAAAACGATGTTAAAATAATTTAAAGTATTAATTTAGTGGTGTAAAATTTCACTAAAATATTTTTTTAAGAAAAAGTATTTAAATTTCTATTAGATTAAATTTTCTTAAATCAATACCAATAACAAAAATATGAATGAAAACCAATCACAAACTCATTAGTTAATATCTTTTATCTTATTAGTTTGTAGTATGAAGACAAGTTTTACTTGTGGCTTCCAGATGACCTTACAAACTCATTTTATATATTGTGGTAACTTAAAAAGTTTCTTTTGTGACAAACTTCATATATGCATTATTAATTTTAAATTTTAATTAATGAAATGTCATTCCTTTGGGAAAAAAACAAAAAAACAAAAAAACAAAAAAACAAAAAATGAAAATAATTAAACTGAAATGAAATGTATAAAACATGCATGCCATATCTATTATCTAAGACAATGATATACAATATGATGTATTCATTAAAATACATATGAATTGTTTAGCACACAAAAAAAAATGATAAAAAATAAAAATAAAATAAAACCAAAGAATCATGATTGTTGGATGATATAACATAAACACTGCAAAGTGCAAGAAACCTGAACATGCATTAGAAGAGTCCATTAATTCATCTTTGCCAATGCCAAAATTGTGCAGCCTTATTGCATGAAGTAAACCACAGCTCATTTTAATATTTATCTTTTGCTGGGCATGCTAGTGGTCCATTCATTTTGGCTACATAAAGATAACATTCCTTGAAGGTACTGTCTCACATGAAATTATTGATGAAATTTCCTTTTTTATTCTCTTCTGGCCAAGATTTTTATTTCCATTTCTTTTACGTGAAACAGATTCTAAAAAGAAATGACTGATTTTGATTTATGAATCAAAGCAAAAGAATAGAAGAGGGAAGCTTTTACAGTTTTTACTTTTTTCTTTTCTTTTCCAGGGTGTTTCAGATTCAGGGTGATGGCTATCTTTTTCACTTCTTTTTAATCTTTTGGATTCCAAAGTCCAAAAATAATACCATTCACTGTCACTATATATATATATATATGCAACATACAAGAAAAATTAGGGCTTTTAAATCTTATTCAAGTGAGGACAGTCCACCTAAAATTCTGAAATTTGTGTCAATTAGAGTGATTGGCTTAGAAGTTTTATTTGTGAGAATTGTAGAGATTTTGAGGTTTGAATCCTCATGATTGCTATTTACTAATATTAATGTTGATAAAATTTCATCACCCCTAAAAAAAAAAAAAAAAAAAAAACTATTTTTTGCAGTGACCATTAAACTTTAACCCCTTATTTAATTCAATTCCACAAAAAAATTCATTTCATTTTTAAATGAATTCCAAATTCATTTAAACCAAACATATTTCATTAATATAAATTGATTTAGTTTTAAACAATTTCATAAAATTTAAAAGGTAAAATTTAAAATGAATTTTATAAAATTTTCATTTAAACCAAACGTAATTACTTGAATTTGTATATAAATTCTACAAAATTTCCTTCCTACACAAACATAATTCTCTAGGTTTTAAATTCCCAACAATATTACATGGGAAACATTTAAGATTATTTAGATGGTAAGTAGGAATTAGAAGTAACCCATAGGAACTACAACTTTTGTCCTCTTTGGCTATGTAGATATGGACAAGGAGCATATATAGCTATGGCTATAGCTATATATTAAAATGGAGTTGGGTACTTAAGTGCAATCATAGAAAATGCAAAGGTGTCATAAATAAAGCAAGATTAAGCATATTAAAACAAATAAAATCTACAGAAGATATCATATGGTTTTGTTTTCAATAAGGAAGAAATTATATATTCTCACAAAACCATGAATAGGAGGCATTGTTTTGAAGGTCCAAAGGGAATATATACTTGTATGTATAAGGTTTTAAGGTTCTAAACCCAATATGATTAATTAGATTCTCTTGTTCATCGTATGGGTTCCCACTAATTATACTTTATAATAAGTTAATTAAACATTGGGAAAAAGAAAAATAATTATTTGCTCTATTGACTTTGGAGTGGACTGCATATCATGCTGAAACCCACTTATACATTGTTTATGTTGAAGAATTTGGCTTTATACATTCTTTTTGAGCACTCAAAATTCATATATTATATGGGTGTCCTATAAAAAGTGATAATAAGTTTTGCTAGCTAGCCACCACAACAAGTGAGTTTCTTTACTTTTATGAGTATTTACCTGTTTTTTTTAGGAATATATTCATCTATATGTACTAAATATAGTTAACGTACATTTATAAATATTATTTATAAATATCAAGTGGTAAAATGTATGAACATTCATATGAGGAGAGAAGGGTTCAAATTCTCATCCTCTTTTGCTTTTTTTTTTTAATGAAAAATTAACCACTGCAACTGGTTAAAAAATATATAACAAAATCGAAACTCATTATTAGTGAGTTAAAATTAAATATAAATTATAGTAGACTAAATTGTAGTGAGGTCGCTGCTGTAGTTGCTGACATTTGTGCTCACTTAGCTAACAATGCCCAAGTTAGCATTAAGAACATCCCTATATCAGCTAACAAAATCGCTGACTGGTTGTCCAAAACTCAGGGTATAGTTTGCTAATGTTAGATAATAATTTCTGTATTCACCCTCATTTACATTCATTACTGCAATCAGATTTGAATTGTAATCAGACATGATTTGTTTCTCTCTGTTTTCAATGAATTTGGTTGTTAAAAAAAAAAAAGAATTTTGCACTCCTATGAATCATTTATTTTTAATAATAAAATATTAAAAAATCTATCACTCATTAATTTTTTACGGTAAGCTACATTTTAAATTCCTTACTAACCACTATTAAAATCAATAGATAGAAAAATATTTTTGATTAACCGATGTTTTGAATTCAAGTCCTGATATATATAATTGTCTTAAATTAATGGTTAGCAGATTTTTATTGCTTTATGATTTTACTCAATTGAATTCAATTAGTCAAAACTTAATAATTTTTTTATATCAATAATTTTGAAAAAAAAATATAAGCAATTTCAATTATAATTTTTCATCAAAAGAAGAGCACTTAATTTGTTGCACATCTATAAACTTACAAGTGTGCAATTCTCGACTTCTATAAAATGTAAAAACATAAACTTATCTTATTTTTTTATTATTTTTTATAGAATTAAAATTTTAGCATGCCTACAAAAACAATAATAATTATTTTTCTGTGAAGAGATGGAGCATAAAATAAGAAATAGTCAATTGTCTATGGCAAAAGCATACTAATACTTTTATTTTTTTTTGGAAATCATACTAATACTTCAATGCATACCCATAAGGATTTGATTGGAAAAGCATAAACAAAAACATAACAGAGAAACATACAGAAGTATGCCACTGAAATCCGAGCTAAATCAGACAGTTTGCACGCCTTTGAGCATAAAGTAGGATAGCTGCAGTGCAGTCCAAAGGACTGCTAAGTGCTGCATGGAAAGTTATGGCCTTTCATTACTTTTCACTCTTTTTCTTTGATACCCTTCACTTCCTTTTTTTCCATGGCATGATTTTAATTAAAAGTAAAAGGCGTTTCATGTGATATTATTTAATGTCAATGTGTAAGTGTCTTCTGCTCAAAAAAAAAAAAAAAAAAAAAAAAAAAATGTGTCTTGAATGCAATCGTGAAATATATATGAACTCTAAAGTCTATTCTATGAATTTATAAAAATTTTCGTGGAAGTCTATTAGATCTAGTGTGTGAAAATGACTCTCATTAAATGTATTTTTTCTTCTGTTTTTTCAAATCCATCCTTAAATGCATAATATTTCATTAAAATCATTTTCAATGATTTATTTTTAAGTCACTTAGC
>CATIWK010696621.1:0-17103 GCA_949634005.1 Mallotus japonicus | reverse complement strand
ATCAAATAAAATAAAATAAAAGGTTATATATACCTGTTCTGGTCTCTGGAAAACTGGATTGTTCTTGTTTTTACAAGTCCACTTGTTATGCCCTACTTGGAGACATGTTTGGCATGTCATATGAATTCCAAGCCTTCTTAGCTTGCTTGAATTCTTTGGCTCTTCATCGATAGCTCTCTTTCTACTCACTTTTGGCCTGTCTGGCATTTTGGTGAAGTATGGAGGCCTTATTGCATTTCCACTTGCCTTGGGCCACATATTTAGGCCATTTGTAGGTTCAATTCCAATGGAATAAGTGGTAATGTAATTTTCCACAGTAAAATATTTATGAACATAATTTGCACTATCCCTATGCATGAAATGCATGCTTGCACATGCATGCAAGCAGGGTATTCCAGTAAGCTGCCACACTCTACAACTGCAAATCAGCTTATTCAAGTCAACAATAAATTTATCAGTTGATATTGACACTTGGAACTTATTCCCTACAGCAGGCTTCACTGAACATAACCTACTATTGAACTTGATCCCCTCTAGTTTCTTTTTTATTCTTGGGCAAAGTCTGTCAGTGACTTGACTCATCTCAGTCAATTTTCGATGCATCCTCTCCATCAAAGACTCCCTTATCTCTTCTAACATATCAATTATAGGTCTTCCCCTAGCTTTGATAGTATAACCATTAAAGGTTTCACATATGTTATTATCAATCATATATGATTTTGGCAACTCACTAATATGTAACTTACAAAACTTTATGGGATCTCTGTCCAAAAAGTTGTCATGTGTAGCCTGATTCTCTTCCTTCATAGCATCAAGTTCAGATGTGAATTCAGCTTTAAATGTACTCCGAGCTACCCTTTAAAGTATATTCTTTAAGGTCTGCCCCATATGTTCCTTCTTCTAGTTGCAATATACATGCCTAGCATAATTTTTATGCTCAGCATGTAGGGCCAATTTGATTATTGCATTAATTAATCCCTGCCAAAAAAAAAATCAGTAAATAAATAATAGTTTAAACAAATATAATGACTAATTAAAATCAGTAAAATAAAGTCACCTTCTGCTGGTCAGAAATGAAACTCCACCCAAGTCCATCAGCGATGTTCAACTCTTCCATAACTAGTTGTAAAAACCATGTCCAAAAGAACTCATTCTCTGACTGAACTACTGCCCAAAAGACGGGGAACATTTGGTTATTCCCATCTTTGGCAATAGCTGACAATAGTGCACCTCCTAGAAAAGTCTTCAAAAAACAACCATCAAACAGAAGTAATGGCCTACACCCTTTTGCAAACCTTTTTCTAAGCGCACTAAATCCAATGAAGAAACCTTTTAGTGAATAGTCATCATCCAATAAAAACTCAAATCTGCCTTCAAGGTCCACTCTTATAAGTTCAGCTTTGTATGACCTAAGTCTACTATAATGACCATCAACTGAGCCTCGTAGCATCTCAAGAGCTTTCCACTTAGCTCGGTAACATTTCCAATTAGTTACTTGGACACAGTACTTCTCAAGCAAGTCATCAGATAAATCCTTAATTGTCCATTTTGGATTTCTTCTAAATCAGTTCACATACTCTTTGGCAATCCAAGTAGATGTTGCTTGCCTATTATTCAATTCTCTGCTGCATTTGTGCTCATTACATAGAGTTTTGATTGCAAATGTTTGCTCAGTGTTTACCATGCTTCCATAAAGCTTCCATGGACAATTCTCTTCACATCTAACCTCTAGCCATTTAGGATAGCCCACTTCTTAACAGTAGCTTTGCACTGATGTGCATTCTCAAACCTCATGCCAAGCACCAATCTTAATGTTTTATAATACACAACTTTTCTCTTCCTCATCCTCTTTAAATTTTCACACATAGTCTCTTCCTCACTTGTTCCAATGGAATTGACATCACCCTCTAAATCAACATAGTCACTGATGCATTGCTCTTTATTTTCAGGCTCTCGTACTGCTTCATCAGTATTCACAGTCTTTTGTAGCCCAGCATGTATTGCAAACTTGTCAGCCACCTCATCAATAGAAACATATCTTCTATACTTTGCCCTATTCTGTCTAGCCTCAATGTATTCTTCATCATCTGACAGCTCATTATCATCTAAACTATCATCTGTGTCACTCTTACCAATAGGTTCATAGTCCAGGTCCATCTCTGAGTCATAATCCTTTGCATCATTAACCTGACCTACCTGACCTCCCTGACATGCCTAACCTGCCTGACCTGACTGAAATGCTTCCTTTATATTTTCCCTAACCCCATTCTGCTCTTCTACATGTTATTCAACATGACACTCCTCATTTTCTACCTCTTCTTCAACATCATCCATCTCAGGAGGCCCATTTTCTGCATCAATAATATCAGCTTCTTTGTCCTTAGTCAAACTGGCTTCAGCATATGTCAACACACTTCCTTCTACATACACTTTAATCATTCCATCTGCCACATACTACACCATCTCAAGCAACTGCTTGTCATCATGCATTTCTCGTAAACTATCAGTTAAAGACATGTCTGGGATTCTATAAGCAACCTGGATGCACTTGTACCCCATCTTTTCTATATCATCAACTATGTCCAAATACCCTACTCTATCACCATTAATGTTGTGTTTAGGCTTTATAAACCCACCCACATATATAATATCATCACCAATACGAGAAAACCTTCCACCACAGTAATAATAAATTGAAAATATGTCCGACATTCTGCAGCAACAAAATAATATTCAATTCAAAAATAAAAGTGAATACCATATTATTCAAAAACTTTTTACAAAAAAAGGTAAAAACAAAGTTGGAGAAAATAGAATGCACAAAACATAGAAAACGAAATGTAGGGATGAAGAACCTGATTGTAGAACCCTTAAGGCACTACTGTGGTTAGAAAGGTACTTTGAATAGCAGAATAGCAAGAATAATAAAACTTCAATAAAGGTTTCTTAAATATATTTTTATTAAGTGAAAATTAAAAATCTATCCTTTACCACCTAAGTCTAGTTTATTTCAAATTAAAGTCTCGAAAGCCTACAAAACGCCGAAGTCATATTCCTTTTTTCTGTCCAAAATCTCTCCTGAAAAAAAGTCCCCCTTTTAATGAAGCTCGTGCAGGAGTTGTATTTATAGGCGATATGAAAAAAAGATAATTATTACTTTAATTTAATTTTAATCTCACATTATCTTCTCAAGATAAAATTTATCCTATCCTTTTATCTTTTAATAAGTTATCCTCATCCTAACTTAGGATAAAAACTCTATCTTAGCTTTATCATATTAAAAGAGATAAGATGAGGTTTTATTTATCCATTAGCTTTTAAAGATTAGAAGTTGCTCCAGATAAACTTATAGAGCCATAGCCTCTATACAAAGTTAATTGCTTGATCGAAGAGGAATTCACCTCTTTGATGAGGTGATGGATTTCTTGGACTTCTAACTAGGCTTATATTTCTATCGACTTAAACTCTCATCTTTAAGGAATTAAACTTAGGTTAATGGATTTTAGTTCAAAATTATGCCATACTGCTATTTAAAGTGTGTTCCCGTTGTTTGGAGATCATTATAAGTTTTCAATAGTCCAAAATTTTGGTGTTGGCAATAGGTTATTGAGACCCCATCCAATATGATATGCTATTAAAGGTCTTCAATGTGCCACTTGAGGTGTGGGATATTCCAGCCCTTCCTTTTCTCTTAACTACTAGTAAACTCTTTATTAGTAGTTAATTAAAACAATGATTGCAAGCTAATCGTATAAGAAAGAGTTGAATCAAATAATTTCTAAATTAATGTGACAAGTAATTTGAAGTTTAATTCAAATAAAAATTGTTTATATGTTGTTGAATGTTGATGATAAATGTTGAATATAACTTCTTTTAATACTCTTTCTTTTAACCAAGAACAACTTGATAATAATTTTTTTTTTACAATTTTCATGCAATTGCTTCTCCTTTAAACAACTGCTTCATAATTTTCATACTCCATTTATCCAATAACCTACTTGTCAACTAATTAATGGTACAAACAATGCTCCCATATACATTTTAAATGTAGCTAGAGATGTGTGGACAATTGTTTTTAGAAAATGTGAAAGTCTTGATTCTTATTAAAAAAAAGTTGATATCCAATAATAGTTTTTTACGTTAACTTAATAAATCTTGAAAGGATTCCAAACCTCGAAAAGAACTTTCCAATTAAAGGACCATTCCTTAAATTTTATAAATTTTCTTTTAATCTTTTATTTTCAAATGGTGCTTTTTGTCCATGAAATTTTAGTATGTTGTCTTTGATATTGGACTCTAGACTTTTGCATCAAACTGTTATTACTGATATTTTCAAGTATCATATTTAAATACCTCAATATCAATTTGAGCAAGAAATATATGAAAGTAAAGCTCATGAACTATCTAATTTTTATTTTCTTATTGAAATATAGTACAATATGCCCTTAGGCATCCTCGCTATATAAAACTATCATTGTAATAAAATTTAGGTTACATAACAGGAATAGTATAACCAAATTTTGGATAATTAGCCTACCATTAGAGCAACCCTTATGCATAACTTTTAAATAGTAATTACTTTCTCAATTTTCATGTGGAGGTGTATTTTTCTCTCTATTTTAGAGTAATATGAAAATGAATGTGAGAATTATTAGTCTTGTATAATGGCTTAGAGGATTACTCATGGATGCATTAAAGGATTGCCCATGAGATGCTTCAAAGAATTGCCAAGAAGATGCTCAAGGGGGTTGCTCATAGGATACTCCGAAGGATTGCCCTCGAGTTCCTTAATCGCTTGCTTGGTTGTTATAGGAGTAATCTCATGATTGGTGCTTCTAAAGCTCTATATCATGTTATCAGTTTATTGAAAATGATGATCCAACTTTTGACTTAACTTTTCTAAAAATTATTATGATTTTCGTAATAATTGTTCTTCAATGATTCTAAAGTACTTCATTTGCATCACTAACACTATGCATAGTAATGAGAAAGAAAAAGAAATGAAAGGTTTTTATTTAAAGGAGAAAGTAAGGAAAGAAAAACTATACTTTTTGTTGTGTCTTGCAACTTAAAAGTAATTAATAAAGGTAAATACATAAAAAATTTTGAAAACAAAATAAATTTTGAAGTTTGATTATATTTTAGGAGTTGAAATTTTTAACACTTCAATTATTTTCATTTTGTCAATGGGAAATGAGGGAATGGTTTCTCTTTGATTTTCTTTCCATCTTAGATTTTTTAATAGCCAAATACTATGAAAATTAATTTTCCTCGTATCCCTTTTTCCTTTCCTTTCCCCTCAATTCATGTATAGTATAAAAAGCATAACTTACTATACTTTTTAAATATCATTTGAAAAATTTTGGGCATGTCCTCATCAGTAGAGAAACCTCTCCCATCTTATTGTTACCCAATAATAGGTCCTATTGGAACTTGATCAACTTTTACACCTTGATTTTTGAGCATGAATGCTTCTCTCACTGTCCTCCATTTTCTGAAGAATAAGACCTTTTTTGACCTTATTATTGTAAGAAACACCTTTAGTATTGTGATTTGATAATATCTTTCTCAAAATAAATGACTATTCTTAACATCATCAAATTGAAGTTTCACTAAGTATGCTAAAATTTATTAGTTATTGGCTCTTTAAATTATTAGTTTGGGCATGCCAAATGTTAGAAAATTTAGATTTATGAAAGTACGAGAGAATTAAAAAATTATTTGAAATAATAAAAAATACTATAAACATAAAGAAAATAGAAAACACGTAAAATTTAACATTATTCGGTATAAGCCTACATCTAGGAGCAAATGAAGAAAAAATTAAAAATTAACTGATCAAAATCAAAGCTACAAAAAAAATATATATATATATATGGAGATGAACACTCAATTTTAAACTCTAAATACACTCAAATAAGCTCACTACTAGGTACTCAATAGGCACTCTTTAGTACCTTTTTAGCCCAATCCCAATGCATATAAGTGCAATCCTATTTATAAGAAAGTAAAACATCCTTATTAGTTAAGGATTTCTTTCTAATATAGATTCCCTTTCAACATATGAAGAATGAGTTTAATTCCCAAATAAGAATTTAAATCTTTTTTTTTTATCAAGAATCTCCTTTACTTGGCCACCAAGTATATGATAAATGCATTTGAATATAAGATAATGATATCATGGGCTAAAATTCAAGTCACAATTAACAAAATTTTACCTTGACTTGAATTTTCTTGTACCTTAATACAAAAATTTATTTAGAAAACTTGCTTTACTTTCTCTACATATGCCTCAAATATGAGAACAATAAAACAAGTTCAGGAGACATTTGTATTTCCTTTTCCAAAATGCATTGGTCAATAAATCATCAAAATTAACTCCAAACAAAAGTATATAAGAAGTAGATGATAATATAGCAGCATCTATTACGATAGATCTTTAACAATCTAGTAATGCGTCTAGCTCGCATCATTAAAATGGCACCCAAAATAATATCTAAAATCTCATATTAGCCAATGGAATTATATTCACCAGTTTCAAATGTGGACAACAAGATGAGTATCTAATACTAAACATAATCCTCATTACATTAAAGCAACACAATAATCTTGCAAGGATTGTTGTTGGCCACTAACAAAAAATCTCCATTAATTGGTTTATAGGTAGAATACCAATCTCTATTAAGACAAATATAATAATTACAACCAGAATCAAATATCCATCCTTACTCCAAATTGGTTAATGTTTCAGTCATAACAAGGACATTAGTTTCAAACTTATCAATAAAGTTGGCTTCTACGAATTCTTCAAGTTGATATTGTTTTTTCAATTTTCAATAGTTAGTCTTCATGTGCCCAATTCTCTTGCAATAATGACAAGTCTTCTTTTGGTACTCAAAACTGCTACCCAAAATTTTTACATAAGTGTCATCTTTTTCTTCATACTTAATTTTTAATTTTTTAAGTTCATCATGATGGATGTGAATTCATCGATATGGGTTTTCAAGGAAGTAATTTCTGACAAAGCATTTATTACAATCATGACCATTTCATCCAAATCCTCCATCTTTCCTTTAGTGTAGATGGCAAGTTCTCCTACTACTATCCAATTTCTCTATCTTAAATCTTGATGTTGCCACATATCCTAAATAATTGTAAGAAACTCTAATACCACTTGTTAGAAAATTTAAGCTTGTAGAAGCGTGAGAGAATTAGAAAATTATTTGAGATAAAAAACAAGCACAATAAAAATAGGGAAAATAGAAAAATATATAAAATTTAATGTCGTTTGGCGTAAGCTTACTCCATGAGCAAAGGAGGAATAATTTAACCAATCAAAACTAAAGATACAAGAAAACAATATGAAGATGAACAATTAACATTTAGCCCCAATTACATTCAAACTGTTGGACCATAGACACCACATATCTCCACATTGGTATGATATTGTCCACTTTGGGCCTAAACCCTCATGGTTTTGCTCTTGGGCTTTACCCCAAAAGGCCTCATACCAATGGAGATATTTGTCCATCCTTATATACCCATAATCTTCCCTACTTCTAGCCAATGTAGGACTTTGGTCGCACACCCAACAATCCTCCCCTCAAACAAAGGACCACCGAGCTTCCTCTATCTCAAGAGCTTGCTCTATCCAGATCAACTTGTCTCCACTGCGTTCGGGCACATGCCCTATGTGAAGCATCCAGAGCATACCCATATGTCCAATAAAGCTCATCCACGGATCACATCGTGATCTAACTGAAGCCTACCACTTTTGTTCGGCATTCCTAGGATTCATCGACCATGGCTACCTTCGGGGTATGTCTCTGATACCACTTGTTGGGCCATAGACACCACATATCTCCATATTGGTATGATATTGTCCACTTATAAACCCATGATCATCCCCACTTCTAGCCAATGTGGGACTTTGGTCACACACCCAACAATCCTCCCCTTAAATAAAGGACCACCGAGCCTCCTCTCAAACGATCATTTATCCATCCACTCTTTACCAACTAGGATTCCTGTCCACTTCATCGTGTTGGGATCAGGACATGTCCATGAAGTATCCAGAGCACACCGCCTATCCAATAGAGCTCATCCACAGATCACATCGTGATGTAATTGGGGCCTACCACCTTCATTCAGCATTCTGAGGATTCATCGACCATGGCTACCTCCGGGGCATGGCTCTGATACCAGTTGTTGCGGAATAACACAGCAATAAATAAGACTAAAAAGAAAATAGAAAAGAAAAGAAAGAACACGGAGATTTAATGAGGTTCGGCAATGTGCCTACGTCCTCGGGAGCGAGCGGCTAGAGTTTTCTTATTATTAAGAACAACCTCTTAGGGTTACAAATACATGCTCTATTTATAATAAAGTAGGTATGGTACATATTATAAAATCACCCTTGTACCATATCACACCCTAACCCATCTAACCGCTGCTACATATGAGCCATGCACAACAATCTCTATATTGGCGAATATCAAGCCCCTTAGGAGATAAATCCTCTCATACCAAGTGGGTTGGGGGAACATGCTTCTTTAGCATCTGACAACATTTAACAAGTCCAAGCCTTCTGGTTTCTTAGCCCGCAGCTCCTTTAAAATTCCTTACTGTGCCAACAAATCCTTTACTCGTGTCTGCCACAATCCGAAGTTACCGGTTCTATCAAATTTACCCACTTCGAATTTTGCTCTTGAATTGAGAGCCACTGTAACTGCTCTTATACCACTCGTTGGACCATAGACACCACATATCTCCATATTGGTATGATATCGTCCACTTTAGGCCTAAACCCTCATGGTTTTGCTCTTGGGCTTTACCCCAAAAGGCCACATACTAATGGAGATATTTGTCCATCCTTATATACCCATGATCCTCCCCACTTCTAGCCAATGTGGGACTTTGGTCGCACACCCAACACTCCTCCCCTCGAACAAAGGACCACCGAGCTTCCCCTATCTCAAGAGCTTGCTCTATCCAGATCAACTCGTCTCCACTGCGTTTGGGCACACGCCTTACGTGAAGCATCCAGAGCATACCCATCTGTCTAATAGAGCTCATCCACAGATCACATCGTGATCTAACTGAAGCCCACCACTTTTGTTCGGCATTCCGAGGATTCATTGACCATGGCTACCTTCGGGGCATGGCTCTGATACCACTTGTTGGACCATAGACACCACAAATCTCCACATTGGTATGATATTGTCCACTTTGGGCCTAAACCTTCATGGTTTTGCTCTTGGGCTTTACCCTAAAAGGCCTTATACCAATGGAGATATTTGTCCATCCTTATATACCCATGATCCTCCCCACTTCTAGCTAATGTGGGACTTTGATCGCACACCCAACACAAACAAGCTCACTGCTTGGCACTCAAAAGGCACTCTTTGGTACATATTTGGAACAATCCCAATGCATATAATTACAGTCATATTTATAAAAGAGTAGAACATTCTATTAGCTAAAATCTTTTTCTAATATGGATTCCCTTTTAATATAGGAAGAATGAATTTAATTCCTAAATAAGAGTTTAAATCCTTTTTTGAATAGGAAACCTCTGTACTTGGCTACTAAGGAGGGATTTTTTCATCACTTGGGTTTTTCCCAAGTGGTTTTTCCCCTTAATTTTCAATAAACTCTAAATATCTTATTATAAAAAAAAACGTATATGACAAAATGCACTTGAACTTGAAATAATGGTGTCATGGGCTAAAAATCAAGTCACAATTAATACTAAATATGTTCATACACCAACCATTGCATATTTTAAAAGTTGACTTCTAAAAAAAATGGTTGACAGTAAATTAAATGAATCAAAGTTTAATGGCTTTTTAATCTAATTGTACAAAAAGTAAAATTAAACGTTGATGAAGTATATAGTGTAAGAAAGATCTTTTGTTGATTTGAGACAATAATTACAAGCTAAGTACAATGAAAAGAGTTGAAATAAGCAAGAGCAAAGCTAGTGTACAAATTTGCAATATGATTTTAGGAAAAATTGCCTATGCATTGGGAATAATAAATGTTGGTTATCCTCTTTTAACACTCTACCTTTCTTTTAAGCCAGAAATTATTCTATATCACATAATTGCTTTTCATTTGAATAATTGCTCCGCAATCTATCATACTCTATTATCCATTCAAGTAGCCGATTTCTCAATTAAATAGTTGATTATTATACAAACAATTATGTTTACATAATTTTAAAATGTTAAATCTAATTTAATGATAAAATTTTACATAGTCAATATGAATTAAAAGTAGAAAATTAAAAATATGATAGACCTATCTATTTAATGTAAATATGAGAAATAATGTTATATATATATATATATATAGTGATATTGTATGAATTAAATTTTTAGATTTTTTTTTTTGATAATGAAATCCTTAAATGTTTACATTGGTTTGCATATAAGATTATTACTCACCCTATAGTTTCTATAATGAAGAACTTTTGACTTGAATTTGAAGAGGTTTAGGAAGTTTTTGGGGTTGATGTTTGTCTACAATGACAGATTGGATTTGCAAATTGGGCAAAAGCTTCATCGAATTCAAATTATTCTATCTTTAAAGGAAAAAAGCAGTCGAAGAAATTAAAAATAAAGAAGAAATATGAAGATGAAAGAGACGTAGAGAAAAGAAAAAGTGAAAATTGACACTAAAAGGATTAGTGTCTGTGTAGATTTAAGAAACACTGACCCCTTATTTGGTTCAATTCTAAGGAATTCATTTCATTTCCAAATGAATTTTAAATAGAATTCATTTGCAAATTCATTTGGAAATGAATTCCAAATTTATTTGAACCAAACACATTTTATCAATAAGAATGGATATGGTGTTAACCAATTCTACAAAATTAAAAAGTTAGAATTGAAAATGAATTTTATAAATTTTTCATTTAAACCAAACATACTCACTTAGATATGCAAATGAATTCCATAAAATTTTGTGGAATTCATTTGAACCAAACACACTCTGAGAGTAAATATCAAATTAAAGATGAAAGACATGTTATCAAGTTGATTTCAACTCAAACATGATTTCATCATTTATTGTCATACACTTTGCTACTTATATAAGAGAAGTTATACGACGATTTTGAACCACCAACCCACTGTATCTAGTTAAAAAATAAAATAAATCATAATTAAATTGATAAAACCTAAAAAATTAATAGAATATTGTTGGTGTCAAATTATGCATAGTTTTAGGACCTTAAATTGCATGCATTTGTACATTTTAATTAGCATTTAGTATAGTAAATCATATAAAAATAGACACTTTTATATTTTGTTTTGTTTTTCTAAGGAAAAGAGGTTTTGGAGGTGTTTGGTGGCAAAAAGGATAAAAAACAGAGTATATTTGCAGAGCTGGGCTTCTGTTGCGATCGCTGATTTATAGTAGTTGAAGCTACTATAGTGATCACTACAGTAACTGATGAGTAGTGCCACGTGAACAGTGTGCGATCGCGCACAGTACCGTGATCGCTACAGTGACGATGAACAGTAACGCTGCTATAATAAAATCATGAACAATAACGATGGACAGTAACTCGAGGGGATCCAAGGGACATTTAAGAAGACTATAAAAGAGGGACTAAAAACCTAATTTAGGGGAGAGAGAGGAGATATTAGAATAGATCAATCAAGAAGAGAAGAAGAAGAAAAAGAGGAAGAAAAATCAAGAAGCTAGAAAAAGAGCCTTCATTGAAGACCCAAAGCTTCTTGATAATAATTTCTCTTCCCTTTCTCTTTATTGAATATTATTTTAATCTCTTGGTTGTATTTTGAATATTGAATGATAGATTTGAGAGCCATGATTGGTTAAGCTCTTTAATGTTGTTGGGATTTTGAGACCTATTTGAATTAAGTTCTTTTGATAAATTAGTTCTTGTTTATATATTGCATATTGTGTATGTTAAGCATGTTGAGTGATGTATTGTGGCTAAATGCATCCTTTGTTTGAATCTATGCATTGAGAAATGGTGGATTCAATAGACCCATATACACTTGTTAGATCTTTCAATGACTTGAGAAAGCTTGTGTAGATCCTCCATAAGTTTGCTTGTTGCCTTTCAAGTTAGATTTAATATTGTTGTATGATGATGATGAGAATTAAGTTATATAATGAGATTTGATTGATGCTTGTTAGTGAGATTAACATTCCTCGAGAGAGATTGTTAATTCGGTTTTAGAAAGCTTGAGGTGTGCATTAGAACTTGAACTAATATATTATTTGATGTTTATTATTGCTTCTTAAATGCATATTGTGTTTATTGATTTGATTGAATGTTATATTGTGGCCACATATAACTTTAGTCTAGATCTATGCAATGAGAGTTGGTGGATCTAGTAGACCTACAAACACATGTTAGATGATTAAATGTCTTGAGAAAGCGTAATCCTCTTTAATTCTCATATGGGTTTTTCTTAATGCCATGTATGCTTGATTTTGGCTCATGATTATAGTGATGTTGAGCATCAAACTATGACTTTAAGTGTCAATTGATTCATTTGCATGTTGAGTTGAGTAGTATCACTCAAGAGAGGGCACTCAATGGATTTTGTATAAACTTGAGATATGCATTGAGAAGATGATTAATTCCATTAAGAGAACTTAATGAAAATGAGGTGCTTAATCTCCCAACAACATGTCTCTTCCATTGATTCATTTCCTCTATAATTTTGATTAGCAATAGCCTAATTTACATTCCTTAGTTTAGTTATTATTTTAGTTCTTTAATTGCTTTAATCAAACTAATATTGATAGCTCTAAACAAATACAATTAAGATTAATAGGTGTTTAGTCCCAAATTCATATGGAAACGATACTCATACTCACTACTTTATTACTTGTTCGACCTGTGCACTTGCTGTACACAACAAATATAAGTGAACTTGTCATATTTTAATATAATTAGTTTGACTTTTGAACTGTGCATAATGAATTATTGGCAGTTTAGAATTATTTCAATTTTTTTAGACAAACATATATTTAAAATATATATAAAAAACAAGTTGAGGTACTTCTTGAGATTTTTTTTTTTTGGGAGAGAGGTGCTTTGAAGATTTAACCTCAAGGAAATTATTAGATTTTTTTTTTCATCTGATATCTTCGGTATCTGATAGTTATAGGGGTTTAGACCATTTCAAAATTTCAGATGGATCCACAAGGATAAAGATCTTCGAGCATTAGTTTTCTTTATAAATATAATTCGAATATAAAACTTTATTTAAAAAAGTTCAAACTTTTGTAACTAGAACCAACAGTTGTTGTTGGTAGATGTTAGATCATTTGGTATAAGATATATAGGGTTAAAATTGTATTTGGACCATTTCTAAATATAAACATATTGTTAAATTAGTTTAACATTTTGATGAAGACTAAAAGATGTGTCAATCAAAGTACAAAGAGGATCACGTGGTAGAGACATGCTCCCATCCAATTAGAGACCTATATGTTTTCTTTCTTTTTTTTTTTTTTTTAGGTCAAAGATCAACATAAAGTCGATGATGGCATTTCCACGATGCCTTAACTTTTATCATATTTCTTTATTTGCTGCTCCACACAATCACAAATCAACTTTTTTTGGACGTAGAAAATCTTCTAATGTAGGACCCATTTCCTTTGCTATGTCTACCTAATAAACGCTTCATTTACGCCGAGGTTTTCCCTGCCTTCATGAGGTTATTTCCATTACTTTTTCTTTTCTAGAATACGTAACTTTCCACTATTTCCATTACTTCCATAAACTTTGAAAGCTTTTATATGTTCTCTTAAAAATTTATTTTATTATATAATTATTTGAAGAATTATTTTTATTATATAGTTTACTAATATGTATAGATTATCTTGCTTTCTCTTCTTTCAAAAATATAAATACAACAAGTTTATTTTATCAATATTAATGATTTCTAAAGTAAATTAAATATGTAATTGAAAAATAAAAGCACGTTAAAAATTTTGAAGCATTTCAAAAATTTATATGTTAACCATTTCTTTTTTTGAAAGAAAAGGAACCATGTCCATGAGTATGTTTCGCCCGCACAGATAAGCTATTATAATGTCTAGGATGTTTGGTGGTGCTTCTGTTGGGTTTGTGATCTCTTTTACCCAAAAACAAAATCAAGTTCTTGATTTATCAGTACCTTTTTTAAAAGGTAGTTAATTCCTACTTGTCGTGACACCCAAGTTGCAAACATATATTTTTCTAGATTTAATTATTTAAAAATATTCTGAAATTTTGTATATTTGATAAATTCTAGCAATCTTTAATATGAATTATAATAATTTTTTTTAACCTTTCCGAAACTCATTTTTGCACTTTAACTTTTAGAAGATTGATATCAACATCGAAACTAAAAATGAAAATGTCTAAAGAAAATTATATCTAAAAGCTGAAAGGAAGAAGGAAGAATGTGGGATTAATTAGATTAGCAAGTGAAAAAAAACAAAATAACTATCTAAAAACCTCTCCGTGAATAGTGGTATTGCTGTTGATAAACCGTGATTTTAGGGGGTGTAGCTGGTTCTTTAACCAGCAATCACCCCCAAAAATTATCTTCTATTTCATATCATCCAGATATTATAATAATAGTAATAGCTCTATAGTTATGATAGCTTATCTTTATATTATGTTGAGTTTTATGTGCAGCTTGTACAAAAATATGCTGATATTTTGTTGGTCTGGAAGGAAGTAAGCTCTCAAATTGCTGGTATCTCCTCAAGGGTGGGCCTCTGTATTCTTCAACATAATAGAGATCCTACTCCCTTAAAGTTGAAAATCAAAAGTCTCAATTCACTGTCAAAGTGTTTTAGTGAAACTGCTCGAAAGGTCTCCCATTGCCGCAATCACGTCAGGTTTGATGATGGGAAGAAGAGTTCAAAGAAACTCAGTCCTGAACATTTTCTACTCAAAGTAATGGCAGCCATTGTTGAGTTGCTGTGGAACATTAGGGTTTATTTGTTGAGAAAGACAACCTTTTTGTAGTAGGCTGGAATTTCAGTTGTTGTATTGGGCCAATGATGTTTATGGGCCAAATATGTACCTCTCTCTTATAATCTAATGAATTTATGGGTTGTTAAAAAAAGAATGTGGGATTAATTATTTAGAAGGGTAACAAACTTTGGCCTTTATTTCATTTTGGTTATCAAATTTCAATTCGTATTTTTTTTTTGTTAATGTACTTCTATTTAATTCTAAATGGTCATTTTTCAATGCAATGTCTTAATCTATAATCTAAGAATCTATCACTAGATATAATATAGAAAATTTTAAACATTCAATACAATAATTTTTAAGCCAAAACTATAATTTGCAATAAATGTAATTAAATTAAATCGACTCATAAATTAATTAAAATTAATTTGATAAAATTTAAAAATAACTCAATAATAATTGAATCGAGTAGGGCTGTGTACGGAATGGAGAATTCAAAAATAATTTTGGAAAATGTAAATTCTCTAACCAGACCCGAAAATTGGAGAATTCAAAAAAAAATTTTCCAGACCCGATCCAAATATTTAAATTTTTGTCGGATATTCGGAGCAAACATATATTTTAAAATGGTTCGAAGTGAAACCAAAATCCGGATATTTATATTAATTTTTTCACACAAATATATCCATTTTTATAAATTTCATTTTTAAGTTTTATTTTAATAATTTTACAATTTGAACATATAAGATAAGATGACTATAAATTTCACTGTAAATTTTTTTTATGATTTAAACATATATTGAAAATTAACTATAAAAAGATTTAGTTGAGTGTATTTATTTTATTTTAAATAATTAATTAGTTAGTATTTAAAATGTCAAATATTATATGTTAAGTTTTAATAATAGATTGTCTAAAATAAATTATTTGATTATAATGATACTAAATTTTACTTGTAACATGTATTATAGATTTTTAATATTATTAAGTATTAATTATCAACTATATATATATATATTCGGTTTTTCGGTTCAGTGCAATTTTGGACGTTTTGGTTCGATTTTTAGTTCAAAGAACTCATGTTCTCCGGATACGCTCCAATAAATATTTTCGGGACAGTTCGGTTCAGAAAAAGTTAAACAATTAACAGATATTTTTAGTTCTAAAGATTTTTACTTCGATTTTTCGGAATTGTTCAAATTCTTCAGGACCCATGCACAGCCCTAAAATCTAACTTCAATTCAATTTACTCAAGTTAGCTCTTGAGCCGAATTCGAACTACTCGAATCAACTAGTAAGTTGAGATCATAATATTTTATTGGACAAAGTCAAGTTCTAGGTTGAGGTTAAGTTTAAATATTTTAAAATTTAGGCAAAACTCATTCTG
Organism: Mallotus japonicus; assembly: GCA_949634005.1. Lineage (NCBI taxonomy): Eukaryota > Viridiplantae > Streptophyta > Magnoliopsida > Malpighiales > Euphorbiaceae > Mallotus > Mallotus japonicus. The sequence continues at coordinate 757 of CATIWK010696621.1, read as the reverse complement.
AGGCTCTAAATTTATCGAATTTTTAGCTTTAGATCCCTCAAATTTTATTTTGTACATCTAAACCCTCGAACTTCACAAATTTAAAGTTTTAAGCCCTTCTATTAATTTTTTTAACATAAATTATTTTCTTTTGGTCCTTGAAGTTTTATATTTTTAATATTATACCATTTTTACTTTTTAACACTTATATCACTTTTAAAAAAATTTTCACCGGTAAAAAAAAATTACTTATTTTAATTTCTAAAATTTTAAATTAAAAATATAATTTATATACATTTTTAAATAATTTTAAATTTTAAAAATAAATAAACAAGTTAATGTTAAAATTAAAAAAATTATAATAAAATTATTTTTTTAAAATAAAATATTATATTTTTAAAATAAAATATTATGATGAAAAAGAATACCATAATTAAAAGATATTATGATAAAAAATATTTTATAATTCTTAAAAATTTAAATTTATATTTTTAATACATTTTTTAGTTTTTTGTACAAAATTTTAATTAAATTATTGTGAATAATTTTTTATAATATAACTTTTATAAATAGTGGATACCGATGCATACCTGTACATCACCAAAAAACGGTGATAGATTTTCCAACCAACTCAAAATTTTTATAACCTTTATCTTAACCTTCATTTTTTTTATCATGTTTTTTGGGTACATGAACAAAATTTATTTTATAAAAATGTATTCACAATAATTTAAAAATATTGTGAAAAACAGTAGTATTATTATATTTTTTTTATCTT
>CATIWK010696398.1:0-18249 GCA_949634005.1 Mallotus japonicus | reverse complement strand
CTGCATTGCATAAAGAAGCAATGAAAGGCAATGCTGACAGTTTCATCAATTCTTCAGAACTGAGGAAATCATTTTCGACCACGTCCATCGAATTATCAGGAATTCTTTATTGATTTAAAAGATTAATTTTTACTCAATTTTTAAAAAATAAAGCTGCTACACTTCCGCATTCCCATTAGTATTTAGATTATTATTAGTAAAAAATAAATAACTTTTATATGTTATAAAATGTGGAATAAACAACTTTTATATGTGTCTCTTACGAATAGATCAAGTGACAAAAGACGTAGATATTTTGTTGAGAACATGAGTTCGAAATCCCACCTCTAGGGAAGAGCATCGGTCGGGTCGGTCGGTTTGGATTGATGAAATGGAGAAACCGATTGGTTATCGGACTAGAAATATATGAGCCAAACCGAACTGATGATCACTAATAAACCGAAGAGGTCGGTAACCGATAATTTCGATTAAGTCGGTTCGGTTCATCAGATTGGGTTCGGATTGGGTTGGGCCTTTGGGCCTTTGAATTTCACAAGTAAAACAACATAAACATAAAGCATTTTCATTAAATAGTAATGGGCCAAGCCCACTTTACATATTGTTTTCATTACATATAAGGCCCATTTGCAATGAATATGGTATACATTTCTCTCTCTCTCTCTCTCTATATATATATATATATAACCTACATATTTCCACAAAAAAAATATCATAAGGCCCATTTGCAATGAATATGGTATACATTTCTCTCTCTCTCTCTCTCTCTCTCTCTATATATATATATATATATATATATCTCTCTCTCTCTCTCTCTATATATATATATATATATATATATATATATAATCTACATATTTCCACAAAAAAATATATCAATGGCCTATACAAAAAATATTCATTACTGCCTGCACATATACAAAAAATATTAGCAGATAGATCTTGGCTCAGAAACTTTCCACCAAAAGTTTAAAAAGTATTGCAGCATGTACAAAAAATGAAATTGCAGCAACACAATATTTACCTGCACAAATAAGTAACATAAGAGACATATTCTGATTATAACCAAGCACAAAAGAATGAATATGCTAAAAAGAAACTAAGTATAATAACAAAAGGCTCAGGATGCTTATGTTTTTCAGATCATGAATCAGAATACAACAAAATTTCTAGCAGCAGCAACAAATAATTTAGAAAATACTATACTGTCAGTGGCCACTTAAGAAATAAAGCAAGTATTCTAATAACAAGTCAGAATGTCATAGGGTGGAAACATCATCATTGCCAATAAACATAAGAATCAACTAAGAGGCTCAAGATATAAAAGTTAAATCACATCAAGAATGCGGCTACATTTTTTGCAGCTATATGAAAATCAAAGCCACTAAAGAAACTTAAGCAAGCATTCTATCAAGTCTTAACATATTAAGGTGGAAGCATTATCATTGCCTCTTAACTTACTGCAACAACAACACAGGCACCAAAAAAGGCACTTCAGGTTGGTCATATGTAAGTACATATTGATCTAGACAGTCAATCAAGCAGGAAATTGAAACAGATCAATAAAGCAAAAGCAGCAGGCAGCAAATTAAAAGAGTCATAAAAGAATCAAGCATGCAGCATAATATCAATCAGGCAGCAAAGAATGAATTAATATTAGATAGCTATTTTACTGAGTATTTGCTAATGAAGGGCCACTGGCTACTTATTCCAAATCTGTAAAAGAAAAAAAAAATAATTAAATTCAACAAGCATTGGATAGTATTAAAAATAAATTAAGGAAAGTAAAGAAAGGAAAAGAAACAGAAGTACCTCTCTCAAATTTCTCTAATTCTTCAACATTTTCCTCAACAGACACTGGTTGATTTTCCACAACAGACACTGGTTGATTTTCCAATCTAAGCCAGTCCTGTGTGCATATGAGAGCCTCAACTATTTTTGGAGTTAATGAACTCCTGAAAGCATCAAGGACACACCCACTAGTGCTGAAGACAGACTCAGATGCCACAGTAGAAACAGGCACGACAAGAATATCCCTGGCCATATGAGAGAGTATTGGAAACCTTTATGAGTTAAGCTTCCACCAACGGAGGATATCAAAACTCCCTTCATCCTCCACCACTGCCTCAGCCAAATAAATATCAATATCTATTTTTTTGCCACCACCCATTCCAAAATCTTGCTTGTGCTTCTTAAATCTTTCTTTTGTCAATGAAAGTGTTTTAGTAGTAGCTTGACTTGCAGGCACTGGATCAGGGTGGCTTAACTGACTTGCACGTGTATCAGAAGCAGAAGAAGAGCTAAACAAGCTCACATAATCATCAAATAGAGCAGCCAGATCAGACTTTAAATTGGTAAACATTCTGCTTCCCACCTCTTCACCATACATTTGAGTTATTGAGAACCGAATAAACTTTATCTTAAATCGAGGGTCCAAAATAGTAGCAATAAAAATAACAGAATTAATCTTTTCAAGATCCCCTCAATATTTATCAAATTTATGTTTCATGTTCAACCCCATATGCCTAACAGATAAGTCAGAGTCAAACTGCATATCAGTCAACAGAACACTCAAGTCAGAAATTTTTGAAAAAATGAATTGGTAGTGACATACTTTGAACTTGAAATCCTCACAGTAATGTCATAAAATATTTCCAATATCTTCATAAGCTATGAGACATGCTCCCAATCTAGATAGTCAGGTATATCCTGACCCAAGTCAGCTCTAAATGAGCTTTCATTTTCCTCATAACTTTCAAAAGTTTTTTCATATAAACAAGTTGTCTTCAACATAATGTAGGTGGAATTATACCTTGTTGGCACATCAAGATTCAAAGAGTTTTGCATTCAATGCCAACCAAATATGTTAGATCTCTAAATTTCTTCAACCTAGCAGGAGAATTCCTAATGTATCTCACTGCCTCTCTCACTTTCCTTACACTAACACTAGACTCTTTCAAGTCATCATTAACAATCAAATTCAAAATATGTTATATGCATCTCATATGCAAAAACTTCATCATAATACTAGATGCATCCCAACTGAGCAATTTCTTTTTCAAAATCCAACATCAGTGTCATTACATAATGCATTATCCACAGTAATTGAAAAGACAGATTTCAAACCCAATCAATCAAACAAGTTTTTAAAGCCTTTGCTATATATTCATCCCTATGCAATGTTATAGGGACAAAAGAAATGATTTTCTTATGCAAATTCCACCCATTATCCACAAAATGAGCAGTCACACATATGTAGTTAATTCTTTGTATTGATGTCCAAGAATCAGTAGTTATATTGATTCTTTAACAGTTTGATTTAATAAAGGTTTTGAGCTTCTCCCTCTCAGACACAAACATCTCATAACAATCTTAGGATATAGTCCACCTAGAGGGTATCTTAAATCTAGGACAGACAACATGCATAAAATTTTAGAAACTAGAACCTTCAAAAAATCTAAAAGTAAGTTCATCAACAATAATCATCCGGCTAAGTGAAGTTATAATTGAATCAGAATCATATTTTCATATGCCTATGATAGCAGATTGGGTGGCATCTTGTGCTTCCACCCCTTTACTAGTAGGATTTAGTGTTAAAAGAGCCTACCTAGTAGTGGCATTTTATGGTATTTTCATGCAATGCAAGACATGATTTTTTAAAGAAGACGTACCATGGGTTTTTGAATGAGCATGATATTTAGCAGCACGGTAAAGACATTTACCCTTAACCACTACACCATTCTTATCCCATATTCTCTTAAAAAACTGCCAGATAGCAGATTTAGGTTCAGTCTCTTTACATTTCTTTTTAGCAATAATGGGCTGCTAGACAGTTGATCCGGGAGTTGCTTCCGCCTGATTAGCCTCAGCAGGAGTAGGATTACCATCAGGGACATCAATGGCATTATTACTGCCACTGGCAGCTTCCATCTATTTCATTAAAAATAAATAACAACCACAAATATAATGTATTAGTTCCACACATAAGTTTAACAATTAAGTTTTAATCGAAAAAATTCAAAAACGTAACAAAGTAATCAGATAAAGGATATTTACATATAATTTAATAAAAGGTCTGTGTAGGTCAACTGTCCAACAGATATAAATGAGCAGGCTTTACTCTACTTCCATCCTTTTCATTGTTATAACTTAAAGCTTTAAGCTTCCACCATTTAGAATCTAGAATCAACACTACAGAGTCACATAGAAACACAGCACATACAAGGGTATTTAATCACAATGATAACAAACAAATAAAGACTCACATAAACACTACACATAGGGACACAGATCAAAATAATGAACATGTTTTCAATGAACCAAATAAACAATAGGCATAATCATGAACATGTTTTCTTTAAAAACACCCATAATCACATATCAAACACAGAAAAAATCACAAACAACATATCGATGAACTCCATACCCAATAACCATAGATCAGACTTCGATTTTACCCAGATCTTTTTAATAAAACTCAAATAACAAAATATATCTTCATTTACAAGCATGCATGCCTTTTTTTTAAAAAAAATCTAGACCACACAACAAATTTAATAAAATATAAAATACATACCAAAAATATAAACAGATTATTCATTGACAAAATCAAATAACGAATCGAAAAAATTTAAACTTTTACTAAAAAATTTACCAAATAACTCTTTTTAATCATCATATATGTAAAAAAATTAAACAAATACTAAAAATAACAACCAAATCAACGTTTTTAAATATTAGATCTAAAAAGAATTTTAACAAATACTAAAAAAAAACAAATAAACTTTTTAAAACATTAGATCCATAAAAAAATTAAACAAATAAAAAAATAACCAAATAAACCTTTTTTTAACATCATATCTATAAAAAAAAAATTAATTATTTTTGCATGTACATAGCTAGAACTAAAAATTTGAACCATATCTATAACTTAGATCAATTTCCAATGTAAATAAGAAGAATGTTTAAGCTTCCACCCAAAGAACACAGAAATTCATCAACTTGAACGCAGAAATTACCAACACAAACAGATATGAAATGAATGATCTTATGTGTTTATGTTCTAAAAAAGGGGAGAGTTTAAAGTAAAGAGACTGAAAGTAATCAAATCGATTACATAGAGAGATGATTAATAGAAACAAGTGAGTGATTAAGGGTTAAGGTTTGATTTAGTTTGCTAGATAAGAGTGAGGAGTGAGTGTAATTTATAGATAAGCAACGATTTAGGGTTAGGGTCAGGGTTAGAGAGGAGATGAAGAAGACAAAGGAGAGGAGTTAAAGAGGCGGAGACGGGTCTGGTAGAAAGAAGGGAAATCAGAGGAAGGGGTAGGGTTTTTTCAATTTATAGTCCCACTCCTTCCTTAAACGATGTCGTGCAGTGTGTGTGTGTGTGTATATATATATATATAATAAAATATAGGAAATTCGGTCGGTTCGGGTGAATATTACTTCATCCCAACCTAAAAATCGAAAACCGATAAACGCTTATATCCTTAACCGAAATGCCTTAGCCACATTTTTGAAAACCGATCCGTGCCCAAATTTTAGTGCGAGTCGGTTAGAAAATTCGGGCATGGTTGGATATTGCTTAGCCCTACCCACCTCTCCTCTCTTCTATAGTGTTGAGAATTAATCATCCTTACTCATTGGTCAAAAAGAAAATAACTTTAACATATTTTATATGTTATAGATAATTTTTGGTGTGCGCCTCCATATATATAATAAGAAAAAAATTATTTTGGATGAGTTCAATATAATGTTGTAAATTTAAGGCTGGTTCAAAGCTAAATTAATTTACATTATACTGTGCGGATGATGACACTATCTGGTTAGAGCAGCCCAACACAACACTTTGGAGCTATGGAGAGTGGAGCAACAATAGTAGAGCTTTAAAGAAACTCAAGAAACTGGACTATTATTGTGGGAGAAATTGTGAAGATAGAGAGAAAAATATTCACAAAGCACGAATCACTTGCTCGGTCTTTTGATGAGGAGCTCAAAAAGAAGAATTTTGGGCTGTTTTATATGGAGTTAAACAATAAAGTTGTAGGCTATGTTGTGTATTCTTGGCCCTCTTTGTTATGTGCCTCTATCACAAAGCTTGCAGGTACATTACACATATTTTTGCTAACACAATTCCTCTGTAATTTATCTTCATTGCTGCTCATTTTCTCACTTGCAAAAATTTCATGTCAAGATTTTTAATTTACTTTTCTTTTTCTTGTTATGAAACTCTAATAATTGCATTGCATGCAAGAGTTTGATGAAGGAATTTTATTGAAAAGATACTGAATTTTCTAAAATAACCATATGGGTTTTGATTCTTTTGAAGGAATCAGCTAAACTATAATGGATTGTTCCGCTGACATATTTTTAACAAAAAATGCTCATAACTTTTTTGATGAAAGTACAGAAGAAAAAAATTAAGAGAAAGGTATAAACTTTGGCTGTTGTGCTATTTTAGGAGACAAATACCTGCCCACTTTCCATTACTTCTTGAAGAGTTGATGGCTCTTCATCCTCAGTTAGAAAGCAGTATGCAACATTACTCTTCGTAAAATAATCAGAATGCCAAGCTGGTGCTTTTTTGTCACAAGTTAACTACAAACTCAATTAGTTCTTGTTCAATATTTTCTAGTGCTGTGTCAGAAGAATCCTTTTGTTCCACTTATATCACAGTAGTCTCTGAATTGGATTTTATTATGCTACTATCATCTTGCAGTTTATCTTCTATAAATATTATATCTCTACTGATGATGACCTTATGGGCAGTGGGATCCCATAAGCAATACCCCTTTCACTCTTTCTGCATATCCAAGAATATGCATTTCCTAGATTTTGGATCCAGCTTCCTAGTTTCTTGGGCATTATACATCACGTATGCAGGGCTTCCAAATCTATGAAAATTTGAAGGCCTGTTGGTGAAAAAAATCCAAACTTTTTCAACCTTTTGCAATTTAATTCCAACTTTTAAATTTTTGTAATAATGTCCGAATTTCTAAAATTTTTTGCAATGTTAGCCATTAATGAATCTGGTCAAAATTGATTTAAAAAATGATGAGGTGGCACTTGAGTTATCATGTCACCACACTAAAGAGCAGTTCAGGGTTAAAACCAAAACCATGGTTTAACAAAATCGCATGTCTCTCTATACCTCCGGTTAAATATGTTTAATCACTCCTTGAATCCTCATCGTCGACCTTCTCACCAATAAAATCCCAGTCATGGTGTTGTCCGGATTAAGTCTACTGAATGCTTACATTCTATTTGAAACTTTAACAGAAGCTTTTATTTTACGGATTTTGAAAACCCTATATCAAAGTTAATCAATTAGCATCTATGCATTTACTGACAAGCCTCATACTATGGTAATGGGGTTTTCAACAACAGAGCGAATAATGAAGTCTCTTTATATATATATATAAAACTTCATCTTTGGCCTAGGTTTCAGATTTATGTATTGGAGGAGCTTGAGAGGAACCCATAAGAGGTTGTTGATGTGAGAGTGCCAATGAGCAAGTACATGATGGGAATACATAAGGCTATTATTGAAGTGATGAATGCGTGTTTGAAAGAAATAAGGAAAACCAATAAAGTTGATGTTGAGGATTTGAGTGTTGAGAATGGACTGAGTGTCGAGAATGGCTTCTACTCCTACTCTGTCGTCTATCTACTCTCTTCTTCTTCTTCTTCGTCTTCTTTTGTTGTACAATGATTCCATGATTGGTTGCAGTAAGCAACTTTACTACTACTACTATATAATGATTTTCAACTCGCGATCTGATTTGAAAAAGAATGTTTCTTTTTATCTTAGAAGTGTTTCTTGTTTCAAGATTTAGTTTTTTGGGTTTTTGTAGGTTTTGTTTCTTAAAGATAAATTCAATTTTTTTTGTTTGTTTGTGATATGGAATAAGAGAATTATACCAATAAAATGAATAAAGTGATGAGTAATAGTGGCAGCTGTGGTGGTGATGTGGTGGTAACAATAGTAGTTCTGGATTATCCGACGTCGTTTAAACCTTATGATATGACGCTATTTCATTAAATTATAGGCGACGGTTAGCTAACAAACCAAAACTATATGGTTTTAACCCTAGTTAGCTGACTTGTATGTAGGGACTCCTCTTTGGTGTGGTGGCATGACAACTCAGGTGCCACCTCATAGCTTTTTAAATCAATTTTAACCAGATTCATTAATGGATAACATTGCAAAAAAATTAGAAATTGGGACATTATTGTAAAAATTAAAAAGTTGGGATTACATTGCAAAAGGTCCAAAAGGCTTGGATTTTTTTTCACCAATAGGCCAAATTTGAATAATTAGTAGGCTTACCGGTCCAGATCTCTATAGGTGTCTTCAACTCAATTGCAGTTGATGGTGACTTATTTATCATATGACAGGCGGTGTTGACTGCTTCTGCCCAAAATGACTTTTCCAGACCAACAGCTCCCAACATTGCCCTTATTCTTTTTAATAGGGTTTTGTTTATCCGCTCTGCTACTCCATACTATTGAGTCTATATTGTAATGAATTGCCTTTTGATGTCTTGTCACTAGTAGAATCTACCAAATTCTTCACTAGTATATTATCCTTCATTATCTGTCCTTAAACACTTGATCTTATTTCCAGAATCAAATTCCAACAGTGCTTTGAATACTTTGAAGACTTCAAACACATAAGCTTTTCTCTTAACGGGGTACACCCAACATCTCCTAGAGTAGTCATCAATAAATGACACAAAGTACTTTACTTCTCCCAGGGATGAAACTGGTGTTTGCCACACATCAGAGTGAAACAACACTAGAATAATTTTTATTTTAAAATTAGATGTGTTGAACTTTACACGATGTTGCATACTTGTAACAAATTGTTCACAAAAGGGTAAGGACACCTTTGTGAGGTTACGAAGTAGATTTTTCTCGGCTAGAATTTTCATTCCTTATTCTAACATATGGCCGAGTTTGGAGTACCACATTATTGCAAATTTTTCACTTAACTAATTTGAAGCAACACATGCTTCTACTTCCTGCAAAGTCTCTCCCATCGGCATATATAAATTTGCAATTATCTTTTATGCCTTCATTAGTACAAATGCACCTCGGATTATTCTTATAATCCCTTTTTCAATTTCAACCCTGCACCCGAGATCATCTACCACTCCTACAGACAGTAGATTTTTATTTGAGCCCTCCACATGTCGCACATTTTGAATAGTGCAAATTGTGCCGTCGTACATCCTCAATTTGATGTGCCAATACTAACGATCTTCAAAGGACAATCATTAATTGTAAATACAAATTCTTCTAAGATAGGTTCATAATAAGAAAACTAATCTTTTCGACCGATCATGTGCCAAGTAGCTGCTGTGTCAGAGATCCACACATTAGAAAATTTCTTTTGTGTGAGTCGATCGTTGCTGCTTCATTGCATAGAACGATGTCATCATCTGATGTACTTGCAACATTTCCTTGAGGATTAGAACCTTTTACATTCCAACAATCCTTCTTCATGCGACCCTTTTTGCCATAGTGATCGCACTTGATATTCTTCTTACTTTTTGATTTTAATCTACCTTATCTATGCGTCCCACTAAAGCCAAGTTCTATTGATCTCCCTCTTGTCACCACTAAAGCCTCTGATTATTATGAATTCACCATCTTATTTTATTCATTTTTTCGCCTACTTTCTTTTTTACGGCTACTGCAACCTCATCGAAGACTAGATAATCTGTGAGGACATTATTTGTCAGGTTGATGATGAGTTAATCATATGAATCAGGTAGACTTTAAAGTTCAGCACGTTCATTTGCCTCTCCTTTATATCCCAATGATATAAGTTGAGAAAATAAAGTATTTAGAGTATTTATGTGCTCTGTCACTAAAGTAGATTCTAACATTCGAAGAGTATAAAGCTTCCTCTTAAGGAAAATTTTGTTGTGGATTGACTTGGCCTCATAGAGTCTAGTGAGTTGATCTGAAATCTCCTTTGTAGTTTTCTTTTCTTCTGCACTTGACAATATCTCATTAGCATCTCGTTTCACTTATTGTCATCTGTGAATTCCTCCGACCTTTCGCTGATAGCCGTTAGACAATTATCTTTTCTTAATACTGCCTTCATCTTCAATTTCTATAGTGAGAAATTTCTCCCTTTAAATTTTTCAATCTCGTGCTTCCCCGCCATTGCTTCTATCATGACTCATGAACCAGATGTTCTGATACTACTTGTTGTGAAAATTGAAGATCGAATTGTAAATTGAATAAAGCAAATTGCAGCTAAATTACTTGAAATAACAAAATAGAAGAAAAATATGTGACGTAGCGAAAACCTAGATTAAAAGGGATAAACGTCGCTTGCCGTTGAATCGCGCACGATTGGTCATCAAACAACCTTCTTTTACTCTGTTGATTCAAAGAATGCCAGAATAAAAGGTATCAATATCGTTGATTCACAAAGAATGCCGAAATTGGAAGAAAAATAAGAACTTTGATTATGAAATTCGAAAAATTATCTAAAACAACTCAAAACAACATATAAATATTGTTTGGGAAAAACCCTAAAAAGAAAAGGGGAAAAAACCCAACAAAACTGTCTAAAAAAACATAAAACTTTAAACTGAAATTTAAGGCCTTAAACAATGGATTTTGGGCCTGAAGCTGATATATTACAGACATAGCTATAATACTTGTTGTAGGCCTCTGAAGCAGCTTCGTTATGACATATTATGAACCCCGTGGTTCAATCGGGCCCAGACGTTAGAGCCACTTAAAGCCTGACAACGCTTCTTGCCTTTCTTCCCAAAATCCAAACTTTTCAAATATGTCAGGGCTATCTGGTCCGCATCAATATGTAACATATAAATTTTAATGTGGAAAACTCCAAATAAATCGGAAAAAAAAATCATAGGTAAAAATAGAAAAATTTCACTATGAAAAAATTATAAGAGTTAAAATATTTTTCTTTCTATATTACTCAAGGAGAAAATAATGATACTCTCTTAAAATTGAAGAAAACTCGCTCTCTATAATTTTTTTTTCCCCTCAGAAAGAGATTTCTATCAATCACTCTCCAACTGACTTACTCTCGCTCACTAGCTCACACTTGCACACACCCACGAGCACACGCTCACTACTTACCCTTTTTATAGGCATAACTCTCCTTATGGATCAAGCAATCTCCATAAGGAGATTGCTTGAGGCTGTGATGAATAGACATCATGATGTAGTTAAATTCCTTACTTTTGGATATCCACAACTTTGTTATTTTAAGAATGAGGATGGCTGGTCTCCTATATACATGGCTGTAAAAATTCATGATCTTGAAATTTTGAAGTCACTATTGGAGGGTCTTTCTGGTCCACTTAACAGGCTAGAAGGAGAAATGCCAGGTCATGCGGCCATCATGGAAGGCAGAACAGGTATAAATGCTCTTATGCACTATTTTTTGTTCATTAGGCTCCGAATGGTACCGAGCCAAAGCTCATTGCTAAAAGCCAGTGAGCAGTGACCTAGTGTCATTTGTCTCTAGAGGCATTCTTTTTGTTTGTATAGATCTCCCTATTAATAAAAAAAATTTTTCTATTAATAAAAAAAGAAAAAGAAAAAGTTCATTGGTAAAACTTTATTTTATTCGTTACTTAAAACTCTACTCTGTCACCTTCCAGATATGCTAATGTTAATGGCAACTAGAGATCCTGAAGTTCTTCAATCAATAGATCGAAAAGGGCGAACCACTCTTCATTGGGCAGCATATAAAGGCAATGTTAGTGCTGTTGACTTCCTATTAAGGGGCCAGTACATAGCAAGTACCTGCTTGGCAATGGATGAGGAAGGGTTGTTACCCATTCACATTGCGTCCAAAAGAGGCCATGTAGAGGTAGTAAAGAAGTTGCTTACGATTTGGTCTGATCCCATAGATTTGCTTACAGAAGAAGGTCAGAATATTCTCCATGTAGCAGCAAGATGGGGAAAAGATGATGTTGTGAGATACATATTGAAAAATTCTATAATGGATAAGCTTTTGAATGAAACAGACAACTATGGAGATACTCCTTTACATTTGGCAGCCATGTACGCTCATTCTGAAGTGGTGTTTACTCTGACATGGGATAAGAGGGTCAAATTAAATCTTCTAAACAAAAAAGGGTTAATGCCTTTGGATGTTTTCGACGATTTCAATGCCGAGTCCTTTTTGAAAGGCCAAACATGCAACAAGTATTTTTTCCTCCAACTTTTTTTTCCCCTAGATAGCACAAGTTTTTCAGACTACTAGTGTATCCATTTTAATTGTAACATTGTTTTTTTTTTTTTGGTACTTTTGTTCATGCAGAGACTAACAGCTATTGCGCTCATTTCAGCTGGTTGTAAAACAAACAGGCATTCAAAGATAAAAGTCCAAAATTCCAAGCCTAAATGGGTAAAAGATGAAGTTAGCACTTTGTTAACAGTTGCAACACTCGTAGCCATAGGCACATTTACTGCAGGATTCACAGTTCCAGGTGGGAATAATGGTTCTAAAAGAATAGACAAAGGAACGACGATCATGTTAAATAATCATATGTTTCAAGTATCCATTTTCTGCAACACAGCAGCTTTCTATAGCTCCATCCTCTGCATTTTATCTTGCTTCTATACATCCTACAATGATGCCATTTTAGCTGTAAGGGCCTTCTTTTTGGCACAAGGATTTTTTGGAGTAGCTATTGTGCTAATGTCCTTGGCATTTATGGGTGCAATACAAGTAGCAGTGAGCAAACTTTCTTGGCTTGCCATTGTCACTCTGATGATGGGAATCTTGTGCCTTGTCATTCTATTTCCATTTCAAGACTGGATGAAAAATTTTTTTTTCTTACCAGTAGATGGCCTTTCATGCGTTTCCTCGTCCATTTGACGGGCCGTGCAACGATTTTCAGATGTTTGAAGGGGTAAGCATACCGGATGAAAATAGAGAAGAGGGACCTACTCCGGTTAGCAACCTTTTTAAAGCTGAGCTCATCTGATCTAATCTGTTTGATGTTTGATGATTCTATAGATATTCATGGTTTTTTCTTTTATGTTCAGTATTTTATTTTAAAGATGCAATAGAAATCAAACCCAATTTCGTTACAATCCATTTATTTCCAATCCAGCTATCTTAATTATATTATAAGATATTATCAGCTAAAATACATTTTCTTTTCCTATATTATTGTACAGATTTTTTTTTTTTTGAATTTAGTACAACGAACAGGGCTCAAACCTGAGTTTGGAGAGGAGACTCCAGCTGAGTTCTCACTATACCGCAAAGAGGCTTGGCCATGAGGCCAAGACCTCATAGGCATAATAAAAAAAAACCCCATATATATATTTGCACAGCTAATTTAGCCTAATTAGTTTCATCGTGTGTTCCAAATTCAGCGCAGTAATCTACAGCTTAAGTGTGTGTTTTAGGTTATTAATTTTTTTTTTAAAAAAAGAAAGTGTCTCCCACTCAAACGTGATGCACACAATGACTTTAAATAACTAGTTTTGTGTTCTGCTTGGGTCAAATTGATTTCGGAAATTTCATCCCCCCGCAATGACACTGTACCTGTCGCTAGTAGCGACAGGTACCTTTATCCCATTGAAAATTATAGAATGGTTTGTAACTTGTGGTGAAGTTGAAAATCAGCTCATGATTAGAAAAAAAAAGGTTGTAGTAGTTGAAGTAGTTAGCTCTTGACTTTTCTAACTTTATATATACATAGAGTATTGATAGACGAGAAATTTTACATTGATCTTAGCTTTTGATAAGTTGGAATGTCAAACCAATAAAAATTAAGCATTTAATTTTAGATGACTTGATATTATTGGTTTGATCTTCCAACTCATCAAAGGCTAGGATCACTATATAATAAGATATTGATGGACGTAGCGGCCGCTACGTGAACAGTCATCTATCGGGCCGCGTCGTTTTCAATTTTTTTATAGAAGGACAATATTGCCCTATGAGCAGGGGTTAGTTTATTTAATAAGCGTGTCCATTTTGGTAATTTACAAAGCGGACCGCTACTGTAGGTGGCGGAGCGTGCGCCCAAGTGTTGGCGACCACGGTATTGTGCAAGCTCAGGGCCTGCTAGGAAATACAAAGATGGGCTTGAGACCCATTATTAGAGATGCAGTCGCCACCCGGATGAAAACCGGGATACACTTATGGCAACTAGATTCCACGGAGGTACCCAGAAGCCGTCTTCAGAGATCGGGTTCTGAAACTGGATACACCCAACCTTACGATTGGCCTCTGTTTGTATTTTGTACTTTATTACCTTTGATTATTAAATTATTTTCTTATTAATGTTGGTTGCACACGCTTCCACTTTTACAAAATTTTACCAACTTTGCACATTAATCTCGTTTACTTGTTTATTACCTTGGCAATTGTCACAAGTAAATGAAATAAATATTACAATCATTCATTCAAAACAAATGGGGAATGAGATTAAGGATTACAATTCTTTGTACAATTATTACAATAATCCATCAAAATAAAACCTCTCAAGAACTACTTAAATCACTAATTAAATAGTGATTAAAGAAATCACTAAAACCTACAACGAATACTGTTAGTTTCATAGGAATAAACAAAATATTCGCAAAATACACAGACTAAATTTGCACAAAAAAAGCATGGATAATCACATAAACATGGATTAATCATTTAGACAAATCACCATTTAAACAAGTCAAAAATATAGCAAATACATGTAACACTAAAATACTAGGCATTGTGCGTGTATCAGATACAGAAAATAAACTAAAAGTATACTAGAAGATATTAAAGCAAAGCAGAGTTTCACTGAACTCTAGCTGAGAGGCGATCGCCTCTTCTCTATGTGAAGAGGTGGCGCCTCTATGAAGAGGCATCGCCTCTTCAACAAGCACTGCAGCTTAACAAACCAAAACTTTCTTAAATGCTAAGCAATTTAACTACTCATGCAAATTAACGTAAACCAGGGTCTTAACACTCAATAATTCACATATTCAGGGGATCATACTTCTATATAACATCAAATAGATAATAAATATGAAAAGCAAACTCAAGTTCAAACAATTTATGCTTTTATATGAAATAAGAACTTTAAAGCTTAAAAGTAAGAATTCTCACTTAATGAAGGACGTTTGAAGCTCCTAACTCAGCCCTCAGAGCTTTGTTTGATGATTTGAATGCAAGAAGACTTCTTCTCCTTCTAAGAACTAGACTCCTTTGCTTAAGTTTCTACTTTTCTCCCTCTTTCCTTTAGTTTTTTTTCTTATTTTTCTCCTTTTTTTCCTTCAAAATGTTTTCCTTTCTTTTCTCTCTTGTTTCTTGTTTCTCAAATGGCCAAGAGTCCCCAAAATATCAGCTTAAGCTTCTACTTAAGCCTCTCCCTTTTCTCTCTCCAATTTTCCAAAAATCCAAGCTCACTCTCCACCTAGTATTTCTCATCACTGCTTCCTCTTCTCCAACTCATTTTTGCCTTAAAAGTCTTTATTTTGTCCAAAATGTTGAGATATGGTAAAATGGGGTCGGTTTTTAAGTTAAATGCAGCAATAAATAGCATTTATTGCTGCACCGATGCTTGAGGTGAAGAGGCAGCGCCTCTTCGTTGAGGCGATCGCCTTTTCGTTGAGGCGATCGCCTCTTCGTCCAGGCTTGGCCTAAAAGGCTTGGGCTTGGAGGCTTAATGGGCTTGGTTTAAAGGGTTTGGGTTAGGTTTAGGCTTTCGGGTCTATTCTAAAAAGATCTCGGACTCTCCTTGCATTCAAGATTTGGATTTTCTCATCACTGGGCTTTCGTTGCGGGCCCAAACCGAGGGTGTCTACAGCTACATTTATGATTTCTGATATACATATGTATAAGAATGAAAAAATGTATCAAGTAGAGAGTTTAAGAGAAAAGTATGTCTACATGCTGAAAATGAAAAAAAAAATAGGAGAAAAAAAATTTTGTTTCAAATTCTGAATTTTTATTTGTGTTGAAACTACTCTATTTTATTTTTTTTTTTGTTCTCTCTCTTTTCTCTAAATTCAACAAGAATAAAACTGAGATACAAGGAAAAGAAAAAGGCCGAGGAGTAAACACTTGCATTTTTTTTTTTTGGAAGTGTAAACACCTGCTCAAAGTATATAAAGATAGAATAAGAGATCCTAATTTCCTCGGTAAAGCACTAACTAGCCTGCTTGAAATATATGACTTGAGTGTAGGCAACTTCATGTTTGATGCCATTGTTCATTGATCATGTTCTCTTCGTAATGCATGAGGTCAAGTAAAGTATAACTCCTGACACCCAGACTCATTTCAGCACTAAGTTCCATAATAATATAATTAAAGCCTACATTGCTTTTCAGTTTTCAAGGAAGAGGTTCAGGGGTAAACATTTGTGTAGACCATGAAGGAAGCTGAGAGTGGGTGGAGACGCAAGCATGAGTCCTGCATCTATAACTCCTGACACCCAGACTCATTTTAGCACTAAGTTCCATAATAATATAATTAAAGCCTACATTGCTTTTCAGTTTTCAGGGAAGAGGTTCAGGGGTAAACATTTGTGTAGACCATGAAGGAAGCTGAGAGTGTGTGGAGACGCAAGTATGAGTCCTGCATCGCATAAAAAAGCAATGAAAGGCAATGCTGACAGTTTCATCAATTCTTCAGAACTGAGGAAACCATTTTGGACCACGTCCATCGAATTATCAGGAATTATTTGTTGATTTAAAAGACTAATTTTCACTCAATTTCTTTTCATACTTCCGCATTTGATTAGTATTTAGATTATTTGACTTCTTTATTAATAAAACGAAAAAGATATTGTAGCGGTCTTGTATATGAAGTGGACCAATAAAATGACGAAAATAATATGAGACCAAACGATACTACCCCTGCTCGAACAGTATCATCTTTTATAAAAAAAAAATACATTATTTTGCGGCCTGCCATGCACTTTCACGTAATGGACTGCTACATATATCACTTCTCTTAATAAAAATAGAAAAAAAACTTTTAAATAGTTGTACTTTTCTGAATACTGGTTTAAAGGTAAATTAATTTTCGTTATGTTGTGCGGATGATGACACTATCTGATTTTTTTTTAACAGTGACACTATCTGATTAGACCAGCCCCAACACAACACTTTGGAGCTATGGTGAGCGGAGCGACAGTAGTGGAGCTCCAAAGAAACTCAAGAAACTGGGCTAATATTGTGGGAGAAATTGTGAAGATAGAGAGAAAAATATTCCCAAAGCACGAATCACTTGCTCGGTCTTTTGATGAGGAGCTCAAAAAGAAGAATTCTGAGCTGCTTTATATGGAGTTGAACAATGAAGTTGCAGGCTATGTATGTTAGGAAAATTAACTGTGTTGGCACAGCGGAATAATGTTCACAGAGACAAAATAAAATTACTGCAGAAATAATCAAACAAATAAATATATGGAGGCGGTCAAACTGGCCAACAAGTGAATAAAATAGGCGGTTAAACCAGCCAATTGGTTAATCAAATAAGCGGTAAAACCTACCGTATAAATAATAAAAATGACACCAAAATTTAACGTGGTTCACCCTTAGTGTTGGGCTACATCCACGTGACAAACTCGAAAAATTCTTCCACTATAAAATAGTAGGTACAAGAGAGAGTCTTCTCTAGATTAACACTAGAAGTATACAATAACAAAATCTCACCAAAATAGTGGCACTCAAAGTGTTTCCCACAACCCAAAATAATTTCCTCACTATTTTGTCACTCACCCTTTGAAAAACTTTCCCAAACCTTATAACTCTCTCACTCTCATAAAGTAAAAATTACTTTGGCTAATTTTTCCTCACACCTCACAAGAGCTCTTTGCTTTAATTTTCTTCTCTTCAGCTCGTTTTGCTCGACCCTCCTTATGCCTTGTGTGTGTTCGTCCATTCCCCGTATATGCAAAGATAGGCAATTGAAATAAGAAACAAACAAAAAATTTTTTAAACAATTTTCTTTTAAGGCTGCACCGAAATTATTGACTTTTTTTTTCTTTTTTTCCTGTGGCTCCACTCCACTAGGAGGGACCACATCAATGTAAAGTATTCTTGGTCCTCTTCTTTATGTGCCTCTATCACAAAGCTTGCAGGTACATTACACCTATATTTGCTAACACAATTCCTCTGTAATTTATCTTCATTGCTGCCCATTTTCTCACTTGCAAGAATTGCATGTCAAGATTTTTAATTTACTTTTTTTTTTCTTGTTATGCAACTCTAATGATTGCATTGCATGCAAGTGTTTGA
>CATIWK010696263.1:0-18063 GCA_949634005.1 Mallotus japonicus | reverse complement strand
CACATCACATCCATTTGACCCAAATTTTATGAAATCCAAGCTTATGAAGCATACCTTGAAGAAAATGCCAATTTATTCTGTCATAAGCTTTGCTAACATCAAGTTTCAAAGCTATATGACCTTCCTTACCTCTAGTTTTCCGCTTCATACTATGGAGGAGTTCGAACGCTATTAGCATATTGTCCGTTATGATTCGTCCTGGAACAAAAGCTGATTGAGACTCATCAATCGTTGTGGGAAGTAAAACCTTCAATCGATTGGCCAGAACTTTCGCCAAAATTTTATATAAAATGTTGCAAAGTGCAATAGGACGGAGATCCTTCAAATGTTCCGGATTCTCACATTTCAGAACTAAGACAATGTTGGTATCATTTAAGCCTTGCGGGAAACAACCACTGTCCAACCAAGTGGTGCATGCTTTAAAAACATCCTCCCCCAAAAGATGCCAGAATTTTTGAAAAAATGCTGGGTTAAGTCCATCCGGCCCTGGACTTTTATCAGGATGCATTTGCTTAATAGCAATGGTGAATTCCTCTAAGGAAAAGGGAGTTATTAATCTCTCGTTATCTTCAGGCGATACCACTTCTGTAACAGCAGTAAAGAAATCTGCGTTGGGCACATTTGAAGGAGAGAACAAGTTCTGAAAGTAGCTTTTGACAATTGAGTGCATAGCATCTAGATTAGATAGTAAGTTTCCAGAATCATCACGTAGAGCCATAATTCTGTTGTTTTTCTTTCTTGCCGATGCCATTGAATGAAAAAAGCGGGTATTACGGTCCCCTTCTGCTAGCCAAAAAACCTTTGCTCTTTGCTTCCAAAATAGTTCTTCCTGCTCTAAATAATCTGAGAGACGATCTTTCTAATTTTTATATTCAGAAATAGTTTTAGAATTAATGAGATCCTGAAGCCGTTGGATGTACATTCAACAATCTTTTCCTTAAATTGGAAATTAAAATCTTTTCCCCACTTGCTCATGAATTCAGAACAGCTACGGAGTCGAGGCAGCAGATGCAAAAAGTTTTGTTGATGAAGGAAGTCAGAAACTGCTTCAATAAATTCTATATTTCTGAGCCAGACATTTTCAAATTTGAACCGATAATGTTTGGAACGAGTAGACAGAGCATCCAAGGTGAGATATAGGGGAAGATGATCAGAAACTGCTGCTGTCAAAGCCTGAAGACGACAGTTTGGAAATCTATCAAACCATGAGGCTGTTGCAAATGCCCTATCCAGACGTTCACGAACCCACCTAGGCGTACCCCTTCCTCTTTCCCAGGTATATTTGGCCCCAAACAAATTTAATTCAGAAAGAGAGCAATCGACAATAGCCGATCGAAAACCAGCATACAGATATTCCAGATGAGAATGGATGCCTTCTTTGTCTGAGCTTGATAGTAAATCATTGAGATCACCAACAATGCACCATGGAGCTGTTGAGAGAGAGGCAAGATGGCGAAGCAAATTCCAAGAGTCTCGTCGACGAGCTCGATCGGGAAAACCATAGAAGCAAGTTAGCCTCCATTCATCAGAAGTTCCATAATTCACTACAAAATCAATGTGGTTATTAGAGTAGCCATTCACTGTTCCAACAAAATCGTCCCTCCAAAATGCTGCTAATCCACCAATCCTACCAATACTATCAACACAAAATTTATTAGCAAAACCAAATTTAGAACGGAGCTCTTCTATCTTAGAACTTGACACAAGAGTTTCAATTAAAAATATTAAAAGAGGCCTACGGGATACCAAATCCCCAAGAGCACGAACTGCACTGGGATTGCCTAATCCCCTGCAGTTCCAACAAATAAAACTCATTGTTCCCGGCAGGCCTGGAAGCCAGGTCCCGCCGATATATCAGAATCATTGTTAACAGATGAGTAAAGAGTGACAGTAGAGGAATGGTGAGAATTGACATGTAAATGATCATCAGTATGCATAGAGTCTGAAAGCCCAACAGGTTCTGGACTAGCCCGTCTTCTTTTCCTTTCTTCAATAATTAAGAGATCATCTTCCAAGTGGCCCATATGCTGTTCAAGGCCCAACTCAGAGGTAGAATCATCTCCTGTTACAAATCTTGTATTTCCCGCTGAAACACGGAAGTCAGCTACCTGCTTTTGAATTTCTTTGCCTTTGGCAGGAGAAGGGACAAGCGTGTCAGACTTAGGTTTGAAAATTTCCAAGGTAATGTGCCAGTAAGATTTGCTTCATTTTTGTCAGAAAGAGGAAGGTTTGCTGCATCCGAGCTCTGATCCTGTAGTGAACCACCCTGGTCATTCCGGAGCCACCGACTAGTCATCTGAGATGGACCTGTTCTGGCCGGAGCGCGCAACCAAGCTCCCCAACCCCTCGTCAATTCAGATTCAGAGCAAGAGAATAGCAGTTCACAAAACTTCTCTGTATGACCAAGTAGGCCACATAGAAAACAGAAGTTACCTATTTTCTCATATTTAAACTGAACCAGAAACGTCTCACCATTTGATTTACTGATCTTCTCACCATTTGACTCTCTAGAGATTTCATTCTACATTTTCTTGGATAATCCCATCCCATAATTCTCCTTTTCTCATCCTATTCCTATCAAATAACTTGGAGATTTTTTTTTAATCATCTCTGTTTTGGGTGTATCTTGTAAATTCTAATCCTCATTTAAGCTCTTTAACATACAAATCATCTTCTTGCTTTTCAATAACAAGAAACGAAAAGGTAAGAACTTTATATTTCTTGAACAATTTTTGTTTTTTTTTTTAGTTTTAAATTTGATTACTTGATTACTTGATGATGGCTATAGATATTGAGTTATTGGTTATTATTAACTTGATCAAATAGTTTGAACAGAGCAACATGTTTCTAACTTGATCAAAAAGTTTTGACCTTGGGCTAGTTATCTTCAATTTAACTTCATTGAATAAGGATCTTTATATGGCCTTTAATCCAGTTTAATAATCTCATTAAATGGTATCTCAAATATTTGAAACTCAACTATCACAAAAATGGTGACTACAAATTTCAAAACATAAGGCTGCTGGGTACTGGCAAATGGTCAGTGATACCTTACCAGAAAACATTGAATATATTCATGTTGTGAAGAAAACTGGAGCAGAGTCCCACTTTTATTTCCAGGCACAACTTCCTTCTAGTTGGTCCTTTGTTGATAATAATGGTTCCATATTAAGTTTATTGCATTTACTGCTTTTGTGCATCTTCAGGTATAAAAGAAGATTTCCAGGTTTGCAGGTGCATTGTTATACTTTCTTTATGGAGTTTATATACCTTGACAAGCTTTTACTATAAGCTGAAGTATTTGACAAGTTTATGGTACTGGGATACTAGGATGGAGCATTTGCAAAAGTTGAAAGAAGTAGTGGAACATAATTGGAATTCTGAGGAAAAGAAGCAGATTCTCCAGAGAAAATTGCAAGAACTGAAAAGTTTAGAGGCAGATATTGTTTTAGAATTAGAAAATGCAGAATCATCTTCCCTCAGGAAACGAAAAAATGAAGTTAGCAATTGGTTGTCAGATGTAGAAAGGGTAAAAACTGATGTCCAGATCTTGGAAAAAGATATGGAGGAGAGTAGGTTAAGCTTTTTATGGGGAAGAAGAGTACAAAAATTAAGTGTAGAAACAATGGAGCTTATAGAGAAAGGCAAATTTCAAGGAGGGCTAGTAATGGATGCACATGACAATGGTGAAGATGCATTGTTAGCAACAGAATTAACAGGGAAGGCGTTTCGAATTAATATGGAGAAGATTTGGAAATGGTTAATGAAGGATGAGTTCTTGTGCATTGGCATTTACGGGATGGCAGGAGTGGGGAAAACAGCATTGGCAACACATGTCCATAACCAGCTTTTAGAAAGATCAAACACTTTTGATCATGTTTGGTGGGTCACCGTGTCACAGGATTTTAGCATTTATAAATTGCAGAATCTTATTGCCAAGACTATTCTTTTAGATTTGTCAGAAGAAGATGATGTGAAGAAAAGAGCTGCAAAACTGTCAAAAGCATTAACTACAAAACAGAAATATGTTCTTGTTCTGGATGATCTGTGGAGTCATTTTTCTTTTGAAAAGGTTGGCATACCTGATTTTGTTAATGGGTGCAAGTTGATTCTTACAACCAGATCATTAGAGGTTTGTCGACGAATGGGTTGCAAAATGAAAATCAAAGTGGAGCCTCTTCTTGAAGAAGAAGCTTGGAACTTGTTCAAGGAGAAACAGGGGCATGATGCGACACTTCCTTTAGAAATTAACATGATTGAAAAATCTATCGCAAAAGAATGTGCAGGTTTGCCACTTGGAATTATTACAATGGCTGGAAGCATGAGGGGAGTGGATGATGTTTGTGAGTGGAGGAACGCATTGGAGGAACTGAAAGAATCTAAAGCTAGACAAGAAGTGAAGGAGGAGCTATTCCATATATTGAAATTTAGCTATATTCACTTGAATGATTCAGCTCTGCAACATTGTTTTATGTATTGTGCATTGTTTCCGGAAGATTTCAGGATCTGGAGAGAGGAATTGATAGAGTACTTAATTGTTGAGGGAATAATAGAAGGATTTGAGAGCAGGCAAGCAGCATTTGATAAGGGTCACACCATGCTCAATAAACTTGAAAATGTATGCTTGTTGGAAGGTTTTACAATTGGAACATATTATAGATGTGTCAAGATGCATGACTTGATTAGAGATATGGCTTTGCAAGTAATGGAGAATAGTTCGAACATGATGATTAAAGCTGGCAGGCAACTAAGTGAATTACCAGATGAGGTGAAGTGGACAAAAGACTTGGCAATAGCTTCATTTATAGGAAATGACATCAAGGAAATTCCTTCTGGCTATTCGCCAAGGTGTCCGAATCTTTCTACATTATTGCTATGCAAAAATGACAAATTGGAATTCGTTGCAGATTCTTTTTTCTTGCAGTTGCATGGGCTCAAGATTCTTGATCTTTCTCATACAGGTATTCACAAATTGCCTAGTTCTGTCTCAGATTTAGTAAGCCTTGCAGCATTATTGCTTAGAAACTGTTCAATGCTAAACCACTTACCATCATTGGCAAAGCTCAGGTTACTGAAGAAGTTGGATATCAGCAATAGTGGAGTTGAAAAAGTTCCTCAAGGCATGGAATTGTTATCCAATCTCAGATATCTTAATCTCTCTGCCACAGGACTGCAGGAGATTCCGGCTGGGATATTGCCTAAGCTCTCCAAGCTGCAGTTCCTGAAAATTGGCAAAGTTAAAGGACATGAAGTAGCATCGTTGAAGAAGTTGGAATCTTTGGAATGTCATTTCAATTCTATCTTTGAGTTCAACACATATATCCAATCCTTGAAGGACTGCCATGTTCTTTCAATGATGGAATGGAGCTCGAAGAAACAACTTCTTAGCAAATACAACCTGAAAATTGGTCAAGCAGTGAACCTTATGGACGAAGCCGTTATGGATTTTTTTCATTTCAAACTATTCAAGGCAGAGTCCTGTAAAGGAGTTCAGTTGTATAACTCCACTGTCAGGAGAGGAGGAGATTTTATTGAGCTCCCAACAGACGTTCAAGAACTAAGAATGGCACATTGCCATGATATCAGAAGCTTGCAGGATGCTTGTCAGCTTGAAAATGCACCAGCACTGAAGTCTCTTTTAATTAGAAGCTGTGATGGAATAGAGTGCTTGCTTGCTTCACATCAGCTCTATCCTAACGGGCTCAAAAGCCTAGAGTCCCTGGAGCTTTACTGTTTAAAGAACTTGCAAGTCCTGTTTAGCAGTGAATTAGTTGTTCCAGCATCACTACCATCTGATGGCACCTTTTCAATTCTTAGAACATTTACAATAAGATATTGTTCAAGTATAAAAAAGTTGTTTCCTTCTGGGTTGCTCCATTGCTTTCATAACTTAGAAGTGATCGAAGTTAGATCCTGCGAAAGACTGGAAGAGATAATAGAAGTGGAAGGCCAAGACAGGATGATTGGTAACAGCAAGAATCATTACATTATTAACAGAACTGCATTCAATCTTCCAAAGCTGAGGCTCTTAAAACTGATAGAGTTACCAGAATTGA
Source organism: Mallotus japonicus (assembly GCA_949634005.1). Lineage (NCBI taxonomy): Eukaryota > Viridiplantae > Streptophyta > Magnoliopsida > Malpighiales > Euphorbiaceae > Mallotus > Mallotus japonicus. Next base: position 12,007 of record CATIWK010696263.1, on the reverse strand, counting down.
AGAGCATCTGTCATGGAGTAATGATTTGTGATTCGCTCCAAGAAATTTATGCAGTTGATTGCCTAAAACTAAAGAGATTACCTCTCTGTCTTCCCATTCCATCTCTTAAAAGCATCACAATACATCCTGAAGAATGGTGGGAATTAGTGGAGTTGGACCAACCGCATGCTAAGGATGTCCTTCAGCCCTTCTGCATTTTTAGAGATACATACTTGTGAAGAACATTAATGATAAATGTGCTTCATGATAATCTCAGTAAAATGCAATCTCATTTTGGTTTCAGTCTTTTTTTTTTTTTTTGGTGTTATGAGAATATATTGTTCTTTGATGGTGCTACTATTCATTGTGGATGGTGTTCCCTTATGCCCTGAGGGGTGGCGGGTGCGTGATTTGCTTTAGATCAAAGCCAACACAATAAGACAGGGCCAATCAAAATCAACAGAGGCAATAGGATTCAAACCCTACATCTCAAAATGCCTTTCGAGAGAAATAATCATTAAACTATTATCTCGCTCCTCTTTTCTTTATATATATATATATATATATATGAAGATGCAGCCATGCAATAATTTGACTTCTGAATTTGTGAATTCTGTCACCAAACTTGTAATGGCTCTAAAATTATAGTAGAAAAGCATGAAACTAGTTTGTTCTCAAATTTCTTGAATCCAAGTTATTCAACATTTTCTAATTCATGTTTGATATTTCATCTTTTAAAATTAATCTTAGACCAATAAAAACTTGCTCAGGGGACTGGCACATCTTATTACAAAATACCAATGATTTCCCACTAATCCAGTTTGTTCCCTCTCAAATGCACATGGAGGCAGGCAATGTGCCTGATCTTTGTTCCCCATGACAAAAGGCAACTTGCACAATTCTTTTATCAATAATTCATCTCTCTCTATTATACATATTTCCCTATAAAACAAACACAGTTTTGGAGTAGCATGTGCATGGACAGCTCACACTTCATAGTAGTAGGGACAATGTTCCTAAAATGTTTCAGTCTTTTCCAGATTCAAGGTCCTCTTGAAGGGGACCCAACTCCATTACCTTTTGTTTTTTTTAAAGCTTCCACAACTTCAAGGGAAAAAGGATTTGACATGAAGTAGTATTTTATTTTAGTGGCTATATGTGCCAAGAGAATAATATCCAAATAAAATACAGCACTGGACCTCCATGTTCTTACTTTCTTTCTTCATTGGTCCCATTTATGTCCAAGAAAAAAAAGCCCTAAATGATTGATTTCAAGCCAAGAAAAGTTTCTTTTACCTGTAATTTCAAAGATGAGTACCATTACTTTGTGGTGGTACTACAATACTAAAAGACTTTTAGTATGAGGTTATTCATTCATGTTGCTTTGCTTTTTTCCCTACATAGAAGAATAATTGAATGGGGTCAGGTTCATCCTTTGCTTCTGAAATCCATCTCTTTGTTCCCAGTTCAGTAGTGGGGCTGTAAAGCTTTAAAAAAAGAGTTCAAAATGGAGTTGAGTATGATTCTTTATTAGTTTAAAGAATTTCTGAATACATCAACATTCAATGGTTCAAGTGATAAGGAGGTCAAGCTTTTTGTATGAATAGACAGATGCCATAATTTTTTTTTTATATATAAATTCATCTAACTCGATCTGAATTAATTTGAATTCTTATAAATACCAACTATCCAAAGGTAATTATTAAAAAAATGCTCATTTTGCCTTCTTTGAATAGGTTAGCCATGAATAGCTGCAGATGATCTTATAAAAGATCTAACTATGTCTGATTAAAACCAAACTTAAGTAAAGGTTTGAAAGGGCATAATTACACCAAAGACAACCACCATGATAATGATACTCATATTAAATCATCCAAAGACGGGCTAATAATTACACTCATGATAAGATTACACCATCCAACTATATCATCTTATCTACTTTAATTAATTGGCTTAAATAATGAAGTTACAATGATCAATAAATGAAATATGAATTTGATTTTTTTGATCCCCAACCTTAAGGTAATTTGATAGTTGGACCTTTTAAAAATAAAAATAAATGATTCCCTCATGATGCTAGCTCCAATCCCAGTTTCGAATTTGAAGTGAAATGCATCCACTTTTTGATACAAGTTATGGCTCAAAGAGGAGATACTAGCTTTATAGGCACATACTGCTTGTGAATTGTGATCATTCCCTGATAAATAGTGTTATTTTTTATTTTTTTATTTTTTTTTAACCTTGTCCACTGGCGGCTGGCCTACATAAAAGGGCATGTGATATGAGTCCTTCACCTTTGTGATTAAGTGAGAGATTTTAATTCCATTAACTAAATTTTTTAAACATAAAATAGCCTGAACTAAACTAAATTTCGGTTCAATTTAGTTCAATAAAATTAAAAAATTTGAAAATACATTATTGAACTGAATTGAATTGGTCGGTTTGATTTTTAGTTCGGCCATATCAGTATTCTTGGACAGCCCTACTCTCAAATACAGGATGATAATATACATCATAAATTTTATAATAGTTCTGCCTCATATACAATTGAAAGGTTAAAATCCATAATATCAAGTCATATAAGGTTTATGTACTATTAGGTTTTAATTTTTATCACTTTAATTAAATACTAAATTTTAACTATTTGTTAGTATATAAAGATATTGTTGTCTTTTTATCTTCATAGCACTTGGAACAAATTTTAAAATGTTAAAACTCTTTTATTTTATTAGTTGCTAGCAATTTAAAAAGTTGAGGTAAAAGGAATTTCTCCTACATGGGTTGTATAAAAAAATTCTCCTAAGTTTAGTAAACTTTTTTATAAGATTAAAAAGTATTATTTTTTATTAAAAAGTTTTTACAAAATATGCTTATCATCAAATAACTTTAATACTAATTGATTACATATAAAAAAAACAGCCATTCATTTCAAAATTAGGTATAAATTAATTTTACAAATCAATAATTATAATTTAAATTTTATATTTTATGATATTCTTTTAAAAAAATATGTCAGCAAAATTTTAAATATTTGAACCCAATGATGTGGATTAAGATTATTTTCTCTATGAATGAAATTGTAACACTTTTTTTTTTCCAATTCAGTATGAAAATTGTGGTTGCTTTCACACAAATAAGATAGAAAAAAAGGGAGTATTGCACACATAGAGCTTCCTTGAACAAAACTTAATCTTCCAACATTATTGGGTCCCTCTCTCCCATGTATCTTATGGAACATTAACAGCTAATCTGGTGATATATATGTAATTTGGTTACATTACAAATAAAAAATGCCACCAACAAATACCTAGATAAGCTTAAACACCAAGCACAAAAAGAAAAAAAAAAAAAAAAAAGATGATGATAACGTATGCAAAAAGCATATTAAAATGCATTATGTGGGTGTGGATGTGGCTTGGCAAACTCATCAAGCAAGCAACCAAATTGGTTATTGATTAGATGCTTATTATGTCCAAATCTAATTGACAACTTCTTTAATATCCACCTATGATTTCATTGTTTTATCTTGAAATTTCAAAGGAAAACAAAAAGATTATAAAGGTGTCACTATTAAGGCTGCCTTGACCTCACCCTCTTAGCTAAAATAATTTACTTTCTAATATATTTTTTTTATGTGGTAGTCTATATTATACCAAAATTTTGATTAGTAGACATTTTTTTTATTTGTATTTTTATTTTTTATATTTGTGTTATCTAAATAATTCAATTTAGAAGGTAAACACTTCAATTATAAATTGTTTCTCCATATTCATATTCCCATCTGTATCTATGTTTGTACAATCTAAATGATAATCATTAAAAGATATTTTATTTTTCTAATAGTTTTTAGAATTATTTAAAAAAAATGTTTTCAAAGGGTATTTTCCTAAATTAGTTATTTTTATTGTTTAATTTATATATAATTAATGAAAAAGGTTTTTTTTTTTAAAGTAAATGTGAGAGATCACTTTTCTCTAACAATATCATTAATATCATGAGGTGTATACAGTATATAAAAGCTCTCCAACCTTCTATAATTAAAAATATAAGTAAAATATAAGTAATGAATGGTGGAAGTAAGTCCATGAATGGAATGTGCACTATGTGTCGTGTTCAATTGAAATTATAAATGTTGAATAATCCTCTTCCTTAGAAAATTTTTAAATCCACAATAAATAAATAAAAGACTAATCAGACCTAATTTATTGAAGACTAGGCCAGACATTCTATCATTTTCTTACTTACTTATTATCTTCTCCCTTCAAGCAAAAGTGACCTTGCTCAATAATAACAATAAATATAGCGTAAAAAACCAACAACAAATAAAAAACATAATTTATCGGATTTTCAAGTTGTCTTATTTTTCTAATCTTAATAAAAGAATAATAAAATATCTAATTTTGCTAGCGGTTAGAAAAAGACCAATTACTGGTGTGATAAATTTATTCATAATTAGAGATCACGAAATTAATTTATATACATATGCAATCATAGTTTTTTTATAGAAATTATCAGAATTCAGAATTCACTCAACTCTAACTAATATGATATCATAGAATTAAATCCATTTAAAATTTGATTATTACAATATTTCTTTCACATTAACCTTGAGTTTAGTTGCATCCAACTCTATTGATCTAGTGGGCTATATATATATATATATTGTTTTTTTTAACAGTCCTATAATATAAAAGAAAAAAGAGAACATAATCTGCAAATATTCATTAAGAATCTTTTTTTTTTTTTTTACATCTAAAAGCTATTAAAAAAAAAGGTCAAACAAGTTATTCTTTGCCTGCTGTAATGTGCTCTTTGGAATCAGAAGAACTGGTTTTGTCTTTTGACTTCTTGATCTTAGTGGGTTCAGTTTGTGCTGTTATTTTATTTGTTCATGTAATTTTTTTTATATAATATTAAAAATAACTTAATTATTTTTTTAAGTGTGAGATAGATGCTGGATTATTAAGCTATGAATTACTATACACATAGACACACCAATTTGGACATACCAACTAGATAAGTAACTAACCAGTTCACCAATTGAACTAATTAACTAAACCTCTTCAAATTGAAATTTCCATCTCTTCATTTTCAAGGCAAAATGTACAACTCCATTAATTTCTACATTTAATATACATACCAATCATTCAATAAATGTTATATATATACATAATTTATTTAAAATAAAATTTATCATAAAATAATAAATAGTATATATAATAACAACATTATTAGTCCTATAAATTATATCATTTTTTCAATTAAGTCCTATAAAAAATAATTTTTACAATTAATTTCTATAAATTTTAAAAAAGTATTCCCTTAATATTATATGTTAGTCAACCCTTAAAATCAAACTCAATTAGTTTTGTTAATGTTATAATTTATGGACATCTTATTGAGAAGAGTAGGGTTCGAACCCCCTCCTCCCTTTCTCTACCCTTCTAGTATTGAAAATTAATTATCTTTACTATAAAAAAAAAAAAGAGAGTATAATTTTTTTCAAAATCGTCATGGATTATTAACCTAAATTAGTACCGATAACAAGAAGATTTAGTAGTATCCCATTTCAGAAATTTCACTCCAAATGTGATTAATTTTGTGTTAATATCATCTATGTTAAGATTCCAACTCGAAATTTATTAGCTTTATCACACTTGTAAAAGAATGCAAGGGGGCCATGTTAGAAGAGGTCAAGTACTAATCTATACATTAGTATTAAATAATTAATTTATTAAGACGGTCCAACAGTTGATTAAATCTATGGTTTATTACAAAGATTATCGAGTAACACAAGAAAATCAATAGACCACTGTTATTAAGCTTAAACTGTGTTTTTTTACCAAAAAGTACATGAACCAGTGCACATTGAATAAAATCCAACAAGGACGTATCAGTCATTTGAGTTTTGAAAACCGTGAACAAGCATAGGAACCGAGAGCTCTTGTGCTCATGATCACCATTTTTACCATGTGACCTCTCTGCAAAAACCCACTTCTCTGACACACTTTTTCTCTCAGAGTTCTTTGGTTTTTTGAAAAACCAGATTTGAATTACGAAACAAAAACCCATTAATAGATTTCAACTAGAAACCAACAAGATTTGAACCAAATATTTTTGGCTTTTTCATTTGTAGTTGTAGGTGCAAAAACGAAACACCAACAAACAGAACAGAACAAACCCGCATATCTATCTATCTTGAATCACACCATTTCTTAGTCTCTACTTCATTTCTTGACCTAAACACGAAAGCCCCATCTCACCTGCAAGAGAAGAAAAGGAACAATCTTTTTCATGGTATCTTAAATTGATGGTAGAAAATGGCAGAGTTGATAAAACCCAGCAAGAAAAACAGAGGATTCTATGTAAAAATGAAACTCGTACATAGAAATGGAAGGTTACAGCAACAGCTAGAGAAACAGAGCCTCTGTTTCAGATATTACAAATGGGTTCTATGGATTTCTCTTTCTCTTTACTTTGTCACCTCTTATTTTATCAGCCATAAGCCTATCCCTCTTTCGAAAACTCAACACTTCTCCAAATCAAAAGTTGTTTCTCGTTCTCTTTTTGAATCCGCCAACTCTACATTCTTTCACCAACGCACCAACAACACTAATAACAATAATCAAGGTGCATAAAAAACCTTTGCTTTCAATATTTATTCTTTGTAATTTTTTATTAGCTATAGAGCTATAGTATATATAGCTGATTTGTTCTTGTGTTTTGTGTAGTTTTATTGAAGGATTTGAAGATATATGTCTACGAATTACCATCAAAATACAATACAGATTGGTTATCTAACGAGAGATGCAGCAACCATTTATTTGCATCAGAAGTGGCTATTCATAGAGCAATATCAAACAGCGATGATATACGAACATTTGACCCGTATGAAGCTGATTTCTTCTTTGTTCCAGTTTATGTATCTTGCAATTTCAGCACCATTAATGGGTTCCCAGCAATCGGTCACGCGAGGTCTCTCATTTCTTCTGCTGTCACCTTCATTTCCACCAATTATCCATTCTGGAACCGCTCCCAAGGAGCTGACCATGTTTTCGTCGCTTCTCATGATTTTGGTTCTTGTTTTCACACCCTGGTAAGTAGTAATTAAACCAAAAAAACAAGTACTCTGATCCTCAAATTAGTCCAAAAAATGTTCATTTTTGCTAACCTTGAATCGTTTTTACAGGAAGATAGAGCTATGGAAGATGGAGTACCGGAGTTTTTGAAGAGGTCAATTATACTACAGACTTTTGGCGTTAAATATGACCATCCATGTCAACGAGTAGAGCACGTTGTAATACCACCTTATGTCTCGCCGGCAAATGTACGGTCAACATTGAAGAAGGCACCGGCGACTGGCCGGAGAGATATTTGGGTCTTCTTTAGAGGCAAAATGGAAGTTCATCCAAAGAATGTCAGTGGCCGATATTACAGCAAGTACTCAACAAACTCTAAACCTCAAAAAGAGCTCGCTTTTCATCATTTTGGTGTAATAGGTACTTTGTTTAGCCAATTTTCTCATCTGGTTTTTTTTTTTTTTTTGGGGGGCTTTTAGGAAGGTGAGGACGGAGATATGGAGGAAGTTCAACGGCGACCGGCGGTTTTATTTGCAGCGGCAAAGATTTCCCGGTTACCAGACAGAAATAGTACGTTCCGTGTTTTGTCTATGTCCATTAGGGTGGGCCCCATGGAGTCCAAGGCTAGTTGAATCAGTAGCATTGGGTTGCGTGCCTGTAATAATAGCCGATGGTATCCGGTTACCCTTCCCGGCGGCCGTGCCCTGGCCGAAGATATCTCTCACGGTGGCTGAGAAGGACGTGGCAAAGTTGGGAAAAATACTTGAACACGTGGCGGCTACTAATTTGACGAAGATACAGAAAAACATATGGGACCCAGCAGTGAGGCGGGCCCTACTATTCAACAAACAAATCCAAGAAGGAGATGCCACGTGGCAAGTGCTTTATTCCTTGTCAAAGAAGCTGGATAGGTCGCATAGGAGAGCGAGGGTTTCGAGCCAATGAAAAAGATACACGTGGAAAGGTTTGATTCGTGGACCAAGGTTGCTACTCTGGCAGCTAACGTAGATGATATTCCCTTACCAACGTGGTTGCGGTTGCATGTAATGAACACTTCGTGGAGTACAGCTGGAAATTATTGTTTTTTGGATGGGAATTTTAATCGCCTGCTGTATGGTCCATTAATGAGCAGAGCTGTAGTTGGATTTTTTTGCTGAGCTGGATGACAAGGATTGGATGATAAGCAGTAAATATTAAAAGAAAAAAATGATTACAGTGGACATGTACATGTGCCATGTGGAAATGAGAAAAAATTTTGATAAAATAATGAGAAATAAAACAAGTAGGTGGATGGTGTATATGATATTTATTTTTATATATATACATTTTTTTTTTGGAAATATATACATATTAATACATAGTTAGTTGATTCTTGGCTATGAATTGTTATTGGTATTTTTAATTTGGAATTATTATAGAATAAAAGATGGTTGATATGGTTCTCCTTTGTAGCCTACTTATTGTAAGGTGAAGTTATGAGTTCGATCTCTCATACTCTTTTGACCTTTCAGTTGTTCAAAAAAAGTTGAACATGTTCTACAAATAGTTCAAATGGTAAAAATGTGGACATTAATATCGAACCTCCTACTCCCATCTCTTTCTTCTTGTAGTGTTGGGCCGTCTTTCATGATAATATCCTTAATATTGATATGTGTATAAAACAACTTTGATTAGTTATTTTATTTTTTATAAACTAAACTTTATCATTAAATAATATAATACATTTTGAGTTAATGGTGATAAAAATAAAGTAAAATTAAAGTATATAAAAAAAATTTAGAATTTTTCAAAATTTCAAACCTAAAACAAATAATGGATATAAAACATAATTAATAAATATGTTATTTTTATTTTTTAAAAATTTACATTGAAGAGTTTTATGATATTATAGGGCATTATAGTGGTTAGAAACTTGATTTACATCCACATCTATTAATTTAAATAGTGAAAACTTCAAATTTTTTATCCAGAGTCATAAGTTTTTTTTTTCTTTTTTTATCGAATTCAATTGTAAATTCAAGAGGTATTTTAAATTTTTTGAGTGTTGAGGAGAAATGTTGAACCTAAAATTTCCTACTCGTGAGGCATTGGCAATATCTTAATTATTACCTCACCTACTTCAGGTGAGGCAGGACAATTATAAGTTTAAGTCATAAATTAAAAAACATACACAAAGAAAATTTTATTTATTTTATGAATTCATTTAGTTCAAACCTTGAATAATAGAAAATTTTGAATATTCATTTGAAATTCATTTTATTTGAAATCGAAAATAATTAAATTTTATGTACCTATTAGATGCTAGAAACAACAAATGTTAAAAAAAAAATTATCATTTAATTATGTAATTTTTACTATGAAGTAAGCATTATTTTTAGAATTGCAAGTTTCCAATTTGAGCTTCAATGTAGTTGAATTTAGTGAAAAAAAATAATAATAACTTTTTATTTGAAATTTATAGTAGGATCTTAGATAATTGGGTTTTTGCAGCATTCATGTTGAAAACCTACATGCAATTGCATGTTCCATGTGCCAAAAGATGCGTAAAAGTGGAGTTTTGCATTCTAAATTTGCTGCTGCTTCTTCCTTTTTTTTTTTTTTTTTTTCTTAATTCCTCTCCCATTTAAAGGTTAAATTGCATTCCGCTTTTTACCTTAATTTTATATTAAATTTTTTATTTTTTAGCCAAATTAAAACTTTTCTTTTATAAAATTAGATCAAATTGAATTTTAATAACTACAATTAATTCTTATAACTTTTTTAAAATAATTAAAATCCTATAAATCTTTAAAAAAATAATTCATAGTTAACTAATAAAGACAACTGATAATTTTTAAAAATATATATAATCTAATTATAAAGTTTTTAAAATTTTTAAACCTACATGATAATTTTTAAAAAATTTTCTTAAATTAAAATCTTTACAATCAAGTGATATAAATTTCAAAAAATGATCAATTTTATTCATCAATATAAATATTAAATTAATAATTGGCCCAAAATTTTATTTTGATGGTTGAATAATTTTTTTTATATTTTATCATCAGTTTAAAGTTTTAAACCTACACAATAATTATTAATTTGTCATTTATATTAATGAATAAAATTAATATTTTTTAAAATGTATATCATTTAATTATAAAGAATTTTAAAATTCAAAAAATTAAATAATTATTTTCTAGGTTTAAAATCTATTAAAACTTTATAATTAGGTTATATATATATTTTTGAAAAAAATAAATAGTATTTGTTAATTAACCGTTAAAATTAATAAGATTTAATTGTATTAAAAAGTTATTAAGACATAATTATATTCATTAAATTTTAATTTGATCTAATTTTACAAAAAAAATTTCAACGCAACTCAAAAAAAAAATAATAATATAAAATTAAAATAAAAGGTGAAGGTGTAATACTTTTTTTTTCTTTTATCTTCATTTTTAATATGATGTATTTTATCATTACTTTATTTTTTACAAAGTAAATAATATTTTTTTAATAATAATTATTAAAGAATAAAATATACTCTCGTTGAATTGTATTAAAGATAAAGTGAGAAAATTACCATAAAATTTCCCTTTTGATTTGTTGGAAGAAAGTGAATTTCAAAAAAATTTATTATTTTTTTGGTTTGTGTTCAAAAAAGTGATTTTTTTTTCAGGAGACAAAAGAAGAGATGACAGTGAAGTGTTGAAAGAAGTAGTAGGAATGACAGATGGAGAGTGTCAGAATCTTAAATAAGGATATTATTTAACAGTTAACTAATAAATAAAATTAATAATAATTTTGAAAATATATATAACCTAATTATAAAATTTTAAAAATTTTAAAAACTCCACAATTAAATGATACAAATTTCAAAAAAATAATTAATTTTAATTGTTAATATAAATAATAAATTTATAATTAATCTAAAATTTAATTTTAATGATTGAATAAAAAAATTTAAATTTTATTCATTTATTTAAAATTTTAAATTTACACAATAATTTTTTTATTTATCCATTAAAATTAAAATTTTAAATAAGTATCAATTTACTATTTATATTAATAAATAGAATTAATTATTTTTTTAAATTTATAACACTCGATTGTAATGTTTTTAAAATTTAAAAATTAAATTATTATTTTGTATGTTTAAAAACTATTAAAACTTTATAATTATTATGAATGTGAATGAACAATATATTGCATGTGAATGAACAATATATTCCTTGTGAGAGAATAGTTCTCAAATAGTGGAAAGAAAATCTCTATATAAAGAGATTGAAATTCATTAATGTAAATGGTAGATGAAAGAAATATATAGCTCTCTAAATTCTCTCCAAATTCTTTCAAAACTCTTTCTAAATTCTCTTAAAATCATTCTACTATAAAAATATTTTTCTTCTAATTAAATAATACAAAAATAAAGCAAAGGCATTTGGTATTTCAAGTTTAGTTCTATAACAAACTAAACAATTTAATCTTAATTCTACAACAAGTATAACATTATTGTAAACTTATTTATATCTATTTTTCAGTTATATTGATAGAAATCTTTTAATTTGCAACTCGACAATTTGTACGTTACATTCAATGACTTTAATTAGTAGTAAATCAACTTTTTGGGCTTTAATTAAGTGATAAATATTAACATAATTTTTACGATGGAGATGAATTTAAAATCCATAAATGAATAGCATCTTATAAAAGGTAAAAATTAATTAGTAAAGGCAAAAAAAATTCACCTAAAAAATAAACACAACAAACTGATAAAAAATATATATTTATGAAATGCAAAAAAAAAATTAATAAAACAAATAAAATAGAAAGGGATAATAACATATTGCAATTGATCTAAGAGATGATTGGTGGTGATTGAAAACTAAAGTTTTTGAGAAAAAACAAAGAGACAAAAGAGACTATTGAGGTTTTCTAATAAAAATTATAGGAAATTTTTTTTATCT
>CATIWK010696203.1:0-11921 GCA_949634005.1 Mallotus japonicus | reverse complement strand
TTTTTTTTTTCTCAATGATTCATCACTGGAGCCAGCTTCATCTTCTCCATAATTATTTTGTTGAATCCATGATGGAAGAAAATTATTCAAACCCAACGAATAAAAGTTTCTAATTTTCTGTTAATTACATTAAAAATTCAATGCTCAATTTATGATCCTAAAGCCTTATTTCTTTAAAGAAAATATTAGTCAGAATTATTTTAGAAGATTTTAATTTTTTAAAAAATCTAAAGAATTACATAATGGCTTAAAGATTAATATTTTAATATTTTAGGACAATTAGGGGATAGAGAGGGAAAGAGGACTGAATTCCCAGTAAGAGTTTTGACCATTAGACCAAAGTAATATGAGCAATTAATATCTTAATATTACATAAACAAAAATGATTTTTTTTTTTTTATATATATAGTAAAAGTTGCGATAAGAGCAAGCGATTGCATTATAGGATACGAACTTGTTGAATAATTTTGGCATCATATACATTCCTTTGCGTCCAACATTACTTCACATAATGCAAAAAATAAATAAATAAACCTGTCAAATTGAAATTTAATGGAGAAGATATGATGATGGTGAGTGGGTCTAGGTCTAGCTCTAAAAGTTGACGTGAGAAGCTGCGAGGATCCCATTTGCAGCTACTGGTGGACGGTATAATATTTAAATATTCACATTTTCAGTATATAAATAACAATATATAAATACCTTTTATTCGATATGTTTATTATTTAATGACTAATTATTGAGCCAAATTGCAAAAATTATGTGAGATGTCCTTGTAATTGGGGTAGTAGCAGCAAACAAGGAGGCGGCTTTGGTGTGGCTTTTGCTGACCCCTCTTAATTTACTATACTGTAACAATCAGTATGCGCTAGTCCCAGCGGCAAATATTCTAAAATCAATTTCAATGCATGTAGTGTGCAAATGCTCATAATGCAGAAATGATTGAAATGAAAATTAAACATTGGCTATAGCTTCTATGTACAGGCCAACTTATTAGAAAAAGAAAACATTTTATTGAAAGACTAACTTATGAACTTACCAGGATCGCTTGTTTCTTGGAGAACAATCGCCTTCCAAGAAAACTATGGGTAAGCAATGCAATAATGAATCAAGTCTTGACCAGCCAGGAAAAAACAACTAGGCACCCGCAACGCTTTTTTGTCAGTCAATAACTCTTTAGGTATAGTGTGATTATTCACAAGTTTGTCAATGATCATTTCACTACAACACTACATTCTCATTGTGATAATGCCTATCATCGGTGGCTTCTTGGCTCTCAAGTTCTTTAAGTAATTTTTCAATCTGTCTTCTATAAACAGGCATGAAGTGATCACTAACCATAGTTTGAGAAAGCCTCAGTTTACTATAAAGTGATCTTGGAGTGAGAAAAATCCCAACTTTAGCCTCGCTAGTTGGCTCCTGAGCACTGTCTGAATCACTGCTTGAAGGGCTATTAGCTTCACTTTCTGCACTTTCAATAGCTTCACTTTCTGCACTTTCAAATTGAAGGGTAACAATATGCATGATTTTTCCTGGAGGAAAGAATCTGTGCGCTTCTTTTGTTTCTTGAGCAGTGCTTTCAGACTGACTTTCACCTACCTCTGCCATTGCAGCTGCTTCTTCTTCCCTTATTTCCTTCGCCACATCAGCATCCTCACCATCTGTTCTATCATAAAGCTCATGCTCAAGTTGTTGCCACAACTCAACTTCATCCATTGCCTCTTCTTGTGCATCAATCCTGCAGTCCTCACCATTGTCGATATCAGTGTCTATATTAATATGGTTAGCCATCTCATCAGTACAACATTCAACCTCTGAAGTCCATTCTGCACTTCCAGAACATACAGGAAGGTCAATGGACTCTAGGCCATTCGCGGTACTCTTCGGAGATACAAGTGGTTCAGAAGTTTCTACTATGGAGGAAGATGTTAGGGTACTTCCATCAGCTGAGCTGGAGCATGCAGTTGTGCCTCGACGACGGGGACCAATGCATGACCATGAAGACAGGCGAAGGCTGGGACGTGTGGTCCATGCCGCATGAGCCATGCTCTGGGCTCTCTTCATCACAACCTGTGAAATGCAAAACAAAAATTATCGAATTGTAATTGAACCTCATCATGAAAAAACCTACTCACTTGAGGACTTAAGATCAAATTATTAGTTTACCGAAGCATAAAAAGAGCTAACCTGTGTACCACTGGAAACAGGGCGAAGAATTGCCCCTGCCCCAGCAACCTTTGCTTTAGCACTTGCAATGGATGGAAGACGTGATCCCAATGCAGAGGCAGAACGATATACAGTACTAAGAATTCTTGTATGCTCAATCTGATTTCTTAAATCATTCAGCCATGCAGAAGCTGTCACCTGAAGAGAAAACAAGTCAGAACAGCAGAACAAGGAGAGACCGCAGACACAGCGTGTACCATAATCATATAATCACTTCAGGCAAAAGAAATAAGAGAGAGCAAGTTCAGGCTGCACCTATTGAGCTAGAAGATCTAACTTTCACAAAAAAAAATTTCTCACAACAGAAAAAATGCAAATAAAATTAAAAAAAAAAAAGAAAGAAAGATGAGATACACTGAATTTGGTAACAAGTAATAACCTTACCAGATCCAACAATGAAACTCAGCTACAATAACAAATGGAAAAATTAGACGTGAAAACAATATTTTATGATTATACCAGCCCCAATCAAAGACAAATCTACAGCACCAGAAACATTTAGCAAATCAAAAAATTGCAAGGTAGAAACGCCTATCCACCAAGAATCCACAAACCCTAGTTGACTTTCATGCAACAAATGAAACCTTATGTAATAATTTTTCACTAACCTCTGCACGCAAGTCATCTACTGAAGCAGCCGAAAATGTGGGCACCAAATCTGCCCCGTTTATAACTGAAGTAATGAAATGAGTGCCTGATTCAGCCAATTCCCATGTCATACAAGCAGCTGCACATAAAGCAATTCAGGAAAATGTTAAACTCATGCTGCGGTACATTTGTTCTGAGCATGCACCCAAAAAAACAACGTAACACAAAAACACAGAGAGAAAGAGGGGATATGAAGGTGTCAAATAGAATGCAAACCTGGAGCAAATGTAACACAGCTGGCTGTAGACAATTCCTTCTGCTCCCGCAATACATATGTTAAAAGTGCTGCAGTACCTCCACCCAAAGAATGCCCTACAATCTTTATTCAAGAAATGGAATTTTACTGAATGGTGTCGTATATGCACCTTAAGAACCACAACAGAAATCAATCTCAAAGAAGCATAGGTTTTATTCAGACATAATCAGAGGCAAAAGGTTCAGGCAAGTTCGGCATGAAAATATACCATAGTACAAGATAAAGCTGGTTTAGCTGATTAGATAAGTGATAGCACGGAGTTTATTTATGCATATTATATGCTTGGTAAAATATTTTCACTGGTCCCACACAAAAGGGGTAAAGAAAAAAAAAAGAATAGTGGAGGAAAAGGCCCAGCAAAGTAATCAATTTGCAACCATCTACTTAAGGAGTATTGCCAACATTTGTTGCTGCCAACTAGCTGCAAAAAACACACTGGCGAAACATTCAAAGAGAATATGATCTGAGCTATAGTCAAATCATTCAGAATGGAACTTCAATGTAAAGCAAGCAACTAAATCACAGTATGTAATTAAAACAAAAGTTATAATTCTAATTCCTGTTCCCCATCTGTAATGTTTCAAAGGTCTATTTTAATTCCACACAACAATTTAAGCATATAAGCATACGAGGAAATACATGAGACAAATTCCAAATTAAGAATTTACCTTGAGTTTATAATCAGGATACTGCTCAAGAGCATTTTTAATACATGGAGTTGCAAGTTTTGCAATCCACCGAGCAGCTGCAACCATCCCACAATGCGCATAACCTAGCACTAGGTTGCTGACTCCTCCCTCATGCACAACAGTATGATGAAAGGGCACAACAGCTCCTGTTGCAGCAGTCAAAGTATCCTTGATACTATGTGTACCACGAATCAATAAAAGAAAATATTTTGTCTTGTGATCAACCAAAATTGTAAAAGCTGGCTTCAATATCTGCATGTTGTTAGATGAATTAATGAATTCAAATGCATATAAAATACTGTGTCTTGAATGGTAGTCAGTACATGGGAAACACAAATATGCAAACAATGGATAAGAACAATGTTGTATTACTATAGCAAATGTCCCTTCCAAACATCACCTTATAAATTTCATGGAAGAGTTGTTCTGAGAACTTCAAAAAGACAAATAAACTGATAAAAACACAGCATAAATCAAATTTAAAATAACTTACTCCAGCTTTAGGTTCTTGAAGAAGAACATTCTCGTCAGCGTATCCTGTCTCCTCCAAAAATAAAGGAAACGGTTTTTTGGAGAAATGCCAACAAAGAGTCAGAAGGTTTAAGAGATATTTAAGTTCAGCTGTTATTTCTGATCCTTTCAGCTGTATGCTATCTTTACCACCAAAAACACTACTAACATGCAAGTTTCCCTGCAAACAATAAAAATCCATATAAAATAAAGGAGAAATATTTCAAAGCATAACAGGCAGTCAGACACTATCATGATCACCATTCCCCACAAATATTACATAAAGCATATATCAACATGGCAACATATGGGGTTAACTGGCAAACACCAAGAGCATAAATCCTGATGAAAAGCTTCAACCACCACACAACCCAACCCTTTCCACCCCATATAACCAAACCAATAAACATTAACTTCAAAGCAATCCGATAGCATAACAGGCGAAAAAACAAACTAGGAAAATAAAAATGAAAATGCAGACCTGCCTCTTCAAAAGAAAATTGATTCCAAAAGCCAAGTCACCAATAGGCCACTTCCCTAAAGTCTCAGAATAAGTAAACCTAAGAGTCTCGGACAAAGTAGAAATGGTCTCCAACCAAGTAGCAGGTGCTTGAATTAACCTATGAGATACACGTTCAATTCCTAAAGGAATATTATTACTGGGCACCACATTGCCACTGGTATTTTCATCATCATCATCATCATTATCATCATCATCATTAGTATTATTATGACGATGACGAGCGGTTACTGATTGTAACTTGCGATTTAATGTGTAATATAAAAGAGCAGCTGCACCTGCTGCTGTAGCCATAGTTGCAGTCGCCATGAGTTTACCCCTACCAACAAAAAATAAAAACAAAAATAATCAAATAAGTTAAAATTGGTCAAGAATTTATAAAATTTGCAGCTCGTAAAAGACATCAATGGCGATTGAAGCAGCAAGATTAAAGCTTTTACTAATAAATTGAAAAAAAAATAAGGTAACAATTGAAATTACATATTTTTAGAATAATTTATACAAAATTTGAATAAAAAAAGAGAAATCAAAAACAGGAAGAAGAAGAAGAAGAAGAAGACAAACCTAAACATCATTCAAAATAATAATAATAAATTAAAAAATTAGAAAAAAGAGAGAGAGAGAAAACGAATTAAAACAAACCTTAAAAGATGGATTTTTAACTTTGGTTTGTTAAGGAATCAAAAAATTATATACCAAAGCACCTGAATATGTATATGTATCTGTTTCCTTTTTTTTGGTTTTTCAGCTAAGAATAAGATGAACGTTCCGCGAAGGAAAAATGTCTCAATTATATTGAACACGTGGCTGTTCATGATTGGACAGAGTTCGAGGCGAAAATAAGCTTTTGAATGAAACCTACCTCACTTGATCACCCTTGTCCCTTTGTTTTTTTTCTTTTTTCTTTTTTTGGGTTAAAGCTTGTTTTAGTCTTGTTGTTGCCTGTCTCGTAACACTGTTAACTGTCTGGATCTTACCAGGAACCCAAATTTGACTTCTTTGAGCAGAGTCCATGCAAGCAATCGCAAGAAGATTAATGTATTTGAATTTTCCATTTTGACATTGGAAGAAGAAGAAGAAGAAGATTCGTTTTGCGTGTTAGGCGATAGGGTTTTAATTGTAAGTTTAAACACAACAGCAGAATTTATTGGGCATACAATGCAAATTGCAGAGTAAATTATTTGACAGAACAGGCGCAGGTAGGTTTGACCATCAGTTTGAAGATTAATGTCCAAGTTTTCACACTGATGAGAGATAAAGCTTTTATAGGCACAATATCATAAATAAATCATAATTCATTAATAATTGTACAATCCACCAAATTTTCTTATCAAACTTATCGTCTCCATTCCTTCATTCCTAAGTGAAGAAAAATGGAAATTTTGCTTCATTCTTCGCTGCTAAGCTTCCATCAGCATGCCACCATATTTATTCAGTCTCTAGTCTCTCTCACTTATAGCGGTCAAGTGCTCATCTATCTCCTCGGTGGACAACACTCTGAAGACTGGATTCTCTGTCCTCACAACTCCAACCTACAATCACAAAGGCTTTTAGTATCATTGTCAACCAACCGGACACTCAGGTAAAACCTTCACCCAAGACATTGTTCAGAATTTGATGACATAGGTTATTGAGGCCAAAAAAATTAAAAATAAATAAGTGGACAATTTGACAGCCAACAGAACATGTGATAGTATACAGACCTGAGCACTATAATCGAAACTACTGAAGGACCACAAAGAGGACTCGACAAAATATTAATTGATGTGGACAGAGTCCAGAGAGAACGGCATATAACACTAATTCGCTAAACAAACAAGGATGCTGTTCACAACTTGAACCAATTTTACCTTTCCACACAATAAATTTACATCTCTACGTGACAGTAAAAGTAAAACTCATATCTGAACTGGAGGGGATGGTTAATACCTCAATCTCAGTAGCCTTGAAATCCTCCTGTAGAACTGATTGCAGGGCAGAAATTGCAGTCTATACATGAAAGCAATGCAAAGATATTAGAAACAGAAAGAGAGAAAAAAATTATATGCAATTATAGATATATTATTTTATGCTATGTTGACTAGATTATCTCAAACCATTCAAAGGGCCAGTCTAACTAAGCATACATGGATCTCCAACCTGAATGTGAGGTAACTCATTCCATTCTTTTAAGTCTCTTCAAGGTCAGTACTTGGCAGCCGAAAGAGAAAACTTATCTCTAAAATGAGCATGCAGAAAAGCACTTGCACATGCATACAAGCACATTCGCATTTGTACATAGACACATGCAAGCGAAAATTTAGCATCTCATAGGCACTGCTGCATCTAAGATTAAGAATGGAAATCAAAACAACGCATCAAAAAGATAAGGACACATCCAATTGTCAAGAATTAATATCGAGTGTAGTTCTCTAGTTCATTTTTGGCCAAACCCATCTTTGGGTCCTTGAACATTTCTTTTCGAGTTTGGTTTACTGGGTCCTAAGAGCTTTCAAATGACTATCTGGACTTCTATTTTTCAAAGTGACATGATTATCATGTTTATTTTACATGATTATCCAATCATTTTCTTGCATGGAAATTATTTATTCAAAAAATAAACTGTGAATTAAAACATGAAAATATCTGAGAGTCAAGATACTCCATAAGCATATGACTCCATTCTCTTTTTAATATGCAAGTACACAAATCATAACAATGCATGCGATAATTCTCATAAAGGAAGAAAAAAAAGGTATAATCTACCTGCACCGTCTCCTCATAAGTAAATGCAGGATCATTCTTCATTTTCTTCTCCAAGAAATTAATTGCTTCTTGTTCTTTTAATCCCGCACTTGTAGCCTAGAACATATCAAACATATTTCTTAAGCAAGAAAATTGGCTTCATCAAACAACAAAGAAATAAACAGGAGAAAAAGATGGCCATTTAAGAGCTGCTGAAAACTAGTAATATACATTACCATAAAAAATAATAGAAAAGAGTGGGATGCCATGTGCTGGACAATACTATTCACAAAAGTATCAATAGATCCCCAAGTTGATGCTAAAAGATCATTAGTCTCCTAATTCTTTTTAATTGACCAAGAAAGTTGCTAAACTTGCTGGTAAAACTGTCCAAACACAGGTGATACTAGATACAAAACTGTTCAATCCTTCCGCAAATTATTTGATAACCTACAGCTATCAACTTCAATGTGCAACTTTAGTAATATGAAAAGAACAAGAACAATGGATATCACATAGCAGAACGTTGCTTGAACATTTCCATTAAATATGATATAGAATAAGCAACATAATGCAAGTTGTTTGAGTTCATAAGCATGCTTGTATGCATCTCTTTCATCCACAAGTTAACATTATGCAATAAAAAATATTACCATGAGCTACATATGTGATTAGTTCCAAATTAAAGAAAAAAGTATTAGCCACCACAGCAAGCCATGTAGTGATGTAGACAGCTTATAGTTAAAGTCAGAAAAAGTAGCCATTTACTGACAAGTCAGCTGTTAAAAGGCAAGTAAATTCCCATCTCAAAGTCAAAGAACACAACATTTCACAGTAATATACAAAAGAAAAACTTGCATGTACCTTGTGGCCAAAGAAGTGCCCAGCTGGGTCACATTTATATAGTCTGGGTCCATATTCATCATCAATCCCCAAGACCATAGCAACTACCAGAAGCAAAAAAGGCAGACAAAAATAACAGTTCAAAAGGAAAAAGGTAAGTGCAAAATGAAAAAAAAAAATGACAAGTTTAAAAAGAATTAATTGCATTATAGGGAACATTGGCTACTTGGGAATTCCTTCCCAGCTGCCAGGACTGGAGAATTACCTACTCCAAGTGGTCTCATATAAGCATGTTGTGTATAAATTTGTGACTTATCTGCTATCCTGTCCACACAAAACATCAACACAAGTTGACCTCATGACACATCGCAAATTTAAAGCAATGATAATATGATATAATAGAAAACATCAACATCAACTCATCAAGTAACCTCTGGGACCTGCATCATCAAATTGCTTATATTTTCTCTTACCCCAATATTTTCTTTCATAATAATCACATCCATTATTTGATTCTATGCAATGGATTCAAGCACGCAACTTACAAATCAAATGCCCATATGAATCGAGAAATAACAGGATACCTAGCAGTAGCAGTCTATGCAAATAAACTGCATGCTAAGTGAGGGGAAAGAGAATAAGTCACAAACATGTCACTTCAAGGTTAGCCACATTCACAAAAGGCAGCTTATATGGAGAATGTATGTAATAAATTTCCAGCCCAAATTAAAATAAAATTAATTTCACGCTCACAACATAAAATAATCACATAATTGTCACACCACTTAACACAAAAAAAATACCATTTAGACAAAACATCCACTGGCATTTCATATCCATATTTAAAGCGAAACTCAGCTGCTTCATTCCTTGCTTGTTGAACCAAGGTCCTTGCATCAGCTGCAAAATTGAATGTTAAAGTCAATTTAGTCTTCATAACCTCTAAAAACAAAAAGCCCAAAATCCCATTTAACATTCCAAATGTAAATAAGTGATTCTTAAACCTGTCATGCCAGTTGCTAGCAGGCCAAGGTATTTTGTAATGGGGAAAAGATGTGTAACACTGGTATGATCCAAGAGCTTGTCCTGCAACAAAGATGAGCGACACGAAACAAATAAAATAAAATTCATGATCCATAACAAAATTTTTAGCAAAACCAGTAAGCAAAAATACATACAGGGACTTTCTTCTGGGTCACAACGCAAACGGAATCCTTTCCACGAACACCAATTGAAGTGATCCCAGCAGCCTTTACAGCCTTGAAAGCATACTCTACATACAATAATATCCAACAAGAAAAAATCAAGTCCATTAGAGTATATACAAGATTTGGAATCTACTAAAGCTTGTTACAGTTAAATTACTCCACAAGGAACTGAGAAAATTCTTGAGAAAAGCAATTGGGGAAAAATTGCTAAGAGATCCATCAACCAATAATCAAAGATGGCATCTCAAACAGCATTGTGGAAAATTTGCTTAAATAATAAAAAATTGAAGGTGTAAATAGATGTATGGATGATGTTGATCTGTGAATTTTAGAAAAGCCATACCAACTTGAAAGAGACGGCCCTCCGGTGAGAAAATCGTGATGTGGCGATCGTATCCTCCTCCGCTTCCTCTACTCATTTTGTGTCACTCTGGTAATTTTCGGGGTTTTTTCTTCTTGTAATTGTTTGCTTTGCTAGGGTTTCTGTGCGTCCTTTATGCAAAGAACTGAGAAATTTGCTGGCTTTGTGCGCAAGCAGGAGGAGGAAAAGCAAAAACAACAAAAAGGTCAAAAGGTTTTGTTATTGGAATGCATACGACGTCGTTCAATGAAGGAAAACATGAAACAAATTTTCCATATAACGACGTCGTTGGAGATGTTTATTCATAAAATCAACATTAGCAAATAGCAATTCCCTTTTCTTTTTAAACAATTAGGAAGTTAGTAGAGGATAAATCGAACCAATGACCTCACCTTAAAATAAGATTAAAAATTTCTTTTTATTGTAGCAAAAAGTTTATGTTTTTACATAGGATGACATGATTATCATACATCTTTAAAAACAAAAATTTAGGAGGAAGTTTAAGGGTTGGGTGTAATTCATTATCTTTTTATAACATCATAAGCTGTATACTTTAAATTTTATTTTCATCTCTTATTAAAAATAATTTTTATTCATTTTAAAAAGAAAAATTATCTCTCATTATCTACATAGTATAGTAGTTCATATAATAATTGAAAAAAACTTTTGAAATTAAAAAAAAATGGAAAAAACAGGAGCACTATGTTTAATGGCAAATATCACTAATTCAAACACAAACGCACCAAACTGTTTCTATATTTTAGCAAGTCCTCCACTAAACTTTACCGGTCTGGACCCACTGAATTTGTGGGTAGAAGAGAAGCAATACTATGATTATGCAACAAATACTTGCGAGAAGGAGAAGGATTGGTTTGTGGGCATTACACTCAAGTTGTTTGGCGTGATACCCATCGAGTAGGTTGCGGTCAAGCTAAGTGCAACAATGGCTGTACTTTTATTAGCTGCAACCATTATCCTCTTGGAAATGTTGTAGGTCAACGACCATATTGAGTTTTTGGCTAGTTTGGGTCCGTTAGCATTTTAATAAGAAAAAAATATACAGATAGCTGAAGTTAAAGCAAAAGGCTTAAAAAATATAGTGATTTTTTTTTTTCAAAACTAATCTCACATATTTTTATTTTTACACTGTTTCTAACTTTTTCTTTTCATGATTTCTCTCAAATTTATTATTATCTTCATCGTTCCCCAAAATTAGCTTCACGAATTACATATACATTATCGAAACAGTTCTTGTTCATTAACAAACTTATATTTTCTAACCAAAGAAATTAAAATGAGAATGCACGACTTTGTTAGGATTCTTGAGCATTTGAACTGCTGCTTGACTATCTACATCCATGATTTGCTTAGGATAAACACAATCTCGAAGCACGTGAACTATGTCCTCGTCTCAACAGAAAACATCTTTAAACAACTAATGTAACATTGTACACTCTCCGTATAATGGTCGTGCTTTCTCCTAATTTTGTACTAATAAATCTTGTGGTTACAAGAAAGAAAAAAAAAAAAAAAAACTAACATCCACAAAAATATTAGCACTAATAATTTTTGCTCAAGTTCTTTGCATCCAAAACATAGCACTAATAATTCTTAATGCAATGGCTATCAAAACACTAATATAGACTTGAAATTAAATTAAATTAAATGTATGGATGTATATAGTTGATTCAGCTAATTTTTCTTAATATGTAACTTTTATTGAAAACTGCATAATATAATGTATTTCTTAAGAGAAAATGAGCAATAATAAATAATCTTTTTAACAATCTATTTATTTTTTTCTTAAAAAAAATGTAGTTAAATTTAATTTCTAACAGTTCTTGCTCAACCATTGATAATTTGGCAGTTTAATACTTAAAATTAAATTGAATTAAATATGAATATAATTAATTAATAAATAGATTACCAATAAAAT